>APFE030901837.1:0-10536 GCA_000404065.3 Pinus taeda | reverse complement strand
ATCAGTGACCATAATCCTACGGCTCTACCTAAGGCAACGACAGAGGGAAGGCATTGTTGTACCTGGAACATACGTTGATTGGACTCACTTTGACTTTTTGGAGGGTAATCTTTGCTCGAGATGGCATAAGAAAAGTTATTTGCACGAGATTATTTCATTAAGTAGGTTGTCATGGTAACTAGTTCCAAATGCTCATATCTATAGAGCTTTTCACTTTGTTCTCTGTGATGTTGGATTTCATCACCAACTAGTAAATATTGATCTTTGCAGAAGGTGAGTTTGTATGGTTTGAATCCCTAGATTTTTAGCGTGTGTTACTTTGTTTGTTTTTACTTTTTACAAGACCTTAGGTGTGGATCGTGAATATTATTTATTTTTAATAATAAAAATTTATTTGGATTGAATCTAATGGAAACAATTCTGAAATTTACATATAAAAACCTCCCTTTTAATGGAATCCTAATACTTTTCCTCATTTTGCAAATGTCACCTTCCTTATATGGCTACATTTTTGCTTCCTGGATTCATGATAGGTTTAACTATATGGTTGTTCTCAAATTATTTAATTCCAAATACTCCAAATGTACCAGCTCAATCAAGTTTTTCATCTCAACCGACTTGACCATCTCAACATCACCAACATATTGTTGGCCGCTTACCTTCTTCACCCAACATGTCTTCCTCCCTTTCTTCTTCTTCGGTTGGTAAAAGCCTTGATTCTAGTAACCAAGAGACTAAGAAGAAGAAGAAAGGGAAGAATAAGAAGAAGAAATATAAGAAAGTAACGAACCAACCAACCGTGGTCTTAAGTATTGGTAATGTTGAACGAACTTCTATAATGCATCGTAAGCCAAAATACCCTTGCAAGAATTGAAAGGGTGACCACTTTCTTATTAATTGTCCTGGTATTCCTAAGGTTTTGGAAGTATGGTAAAATAATTTTCATCAACTTACTATTGATCCATCAACCAATGATTCTCAGATTCTAGGGAAAAAGTTTAAAGTTAGGTTTCCTTGTATGTTATGTAAAGGGATTCATTATAGCCACCTTTTCCCTCACATGGATGAAGCCTTAGAATTTTTGGAAAAAATTACTATTTCACATCAACAACTTCCAGATAATTACTGTAAACTTTCTCCCCATCTACCATCGATTGACAAAGTGATTGATCTAAATCCAAGTACATACAATCCCACTCTTCCATTAGAGAGTAAAACATGTGTCACTAAGGTTTATGGACTATTTGTTGATCAAGTGGTCAAATCGATTCCATCTTTGGTCGATCCCACTCTTCCTTTAGAGAGTGAACTTAATACCACTTATGTTCTTCATGTTGCTCCAGATTCTTCTACACATGGGGGAATTTCATCTATTTCTTTTGAAACCCATCCAAGTAATGAGGATATTTCTTTTGATTGGTGTGGTCTGACAAAACCTCGTCTTCCTTATTCCACCCCTTTTAGAATCATTGTGAAGGCTTGTGCCTATTACACAAAATTTGTTAGCTTTTAACAGAACTACTAGTGAACCTTTAGGGATCCTTTCTAAGTTACCTATTAATATAGAAGGTAAAACTGTCTATATTGATCTTATGGTAGTCCAAGGTCCCTTAGATTTTAGTTTAATCCTTGGGCGAGACTACATCTATGCCATGAAAACTGTCATATCGAAACTCTTTTGCGTGATGTCCTTCCCTCATGATGGAAACATTGTGACATTTGATCAACTTTCATACATTGATATTTCTTTGACTACCAGTCATACAATACCCCTGAATGTTCCTTATATGGAAGTGGTAGCTACCAAGCCACCGATTAACTATGTGGCAACCTATCTCGTGTTTTCAGTTACCGATGCAAGCTAGTCTCTCACTATCTGCTTGACTTATTTTGACTTAGATCAGGTAGCTGACATGGTAAAAACATCAATGTGGGCATTTGAGTATGATTTTCTTATCCCTATTGATCCACTTGACATGTGTCCCTTCCAGAGGACTGTTCGTCCATCTAATGAAGACCTTTTGGAAGCCATGATCAAGGGGTGTCCTTTGTCATTCATTTCATCCATATGGAAGCCATGAATAGATCCTTATGAGGATAGTTCTTTTACTGTGTCAACCTCCTTAAAAAATGAAACATATTCCATGAGGATAGTTCTTTTACTATGTCAAACTCATTAAAAAATGAAACAGGTTCCTTGAGGATAGTTCTTTTACTTTGTCAACAGATTTTAAATATGAAACATGTTCATTGAGGATAGTTCTTTTACTATGTCAGCGTCGCTAGAAAATGAAACAAGTTCTTATAAGCATATTTACTTTTGTTTCAAGCTTGCATAAACATGAAACAGGTTCCTTATGAGGATAGTTCTTTTACTATGTCAACCTCCGTAAAAAATGAAATAGACAGTGATGAGGATAGTTCATTTACTATGTAAACCTCAGTAAAAAATGAAACAAATCCTTATGAGGATAATTCTTTTATTGTGTCAACCTCGTTAAAAAATGAAACAAACTCTCATGAGCATAGTTCTTTTCTGGTGTAAATCTCCATAAAAAATGAAACAAATCCTCCCCTATTTGATTTCAGTCTTTAACTAGATCTCAAAAATTTTAAGTTGAGTCTTTATGATATCTAAAGAAGCCTTCATTTCATCCTCCTATTCATAAAATGTAGTTTACTTAGGTGAATGAAATGAATTTTTGGGGTCATGTGCCCTTACAGTCATTATGATGGGGGCATGAAAACTTATCTCAAGAATAATTTTCACTGTTTCAATCTTGTGTAAAAATGAAACCACCCTCAACCATAAATTTTCTTTGTTTCAAGCTTGTGTAAAAATGAAACTTATCTCGAGTCCATTTCAGTTATTATTTTCAAACCTCATTGAACTCATGAAAATCTTGATCTTCTTTTGCTATCTTTTCATGCACGTAAAACACATATGAAAATGCCAAGTACTTTCTGTCTTTTCCTACTTGTTAATTAAAATGAAAGTTGGTAAGATAAGTATATTTTTATCACTTTTTAGAACTCGTTAAAAGTTACGAAAAAAAGAAACCATACAATCCTCTTTTAAGCCATTTTTCAAACTCTTTTAAAAATTAAAAGATTTTCCAGTACTTGTTTGTTTGAACTCATAAAATTAAATGAACAATCATCCATTCAGTATAAGTTTACCCCTTTTATGGACTAAGCCAGGACTATTTATGAAAAAAGTATACGTTGATTGAAAATGATCAATAGATTTATATCTTCTATTATTTATCCTTTTTCAGACCTGAGGGACTAAACTTATAAAAAGGAACCTAATGGAGTCTACTTATGTTTTTCTTTTGACTCTCTAAAATTGAAAACATCGAGTTTTACTTTCTTTGGGCTCATTAAAATTTTACGGTAAAAGAATTGAATGAGTTTTCTTGTTATTTCCTTTTCAACTCTTTAAAAGAAAATGACATCAAGTTACTCCTTTACTGGAATTGTAAAAATTAAAGAGTCTAGGACTTGTTAAGCATAATAGGACATAACCATTCCTTCTTAGTATTCATTAAAAATAGTAAGATGGAATCATCAGAAGGATTAGCTTACACTACAAGCATACGTTATCCTCCTCAAGCTTTCAAAAAATAAAGAGGTACTTGCCAGTAATGGTGGGGGAAAATTGAGAAGAAAATTTTGATTCTTGTATTTCAGGCAACATGTCATTCTTTAACATGACACTCCATCACATATTTGTTTGGGTTGGGGAATCCATTTGTCTCACAGTTAATCGAACCTTATTGAAAGTCTTCAATCGGTTTGGGTATTATCATTGAGTCAAATATTGCCAAGTCATTTTGTCATGTCACCAATATGTTCAAGAGAAGTCTTAACCTTACTTCAAATCACCTTGCAATTTGTTGCCTTCAATTGCATCGGCCATCCTTGAGTTAGCCCTTGCAAACTATTGTCAAAACTTGATACCATGTTTCATGTCGTAGGCTTTCCTATGACAGATCGCTTCATATTGACTTTAGCTCATTTTCTAGGGAGTTGATTTAAAACCCTTCAGTACCTTGAAGCCTGCATGCCTTAATGGCAAGTTTCTCGCTTTCGACGATGGGTTCACATCATTAGCCTTCGATTGAATGATTCTATGAGTGTTTCAACTTCATATCACCTATTCACACTTCATAGATTGTATTGGGAGTACCTTGAGAACCATTTTCATTATTTGTGGTTTCTCTCGCACTTGTTAACAGTTCACATCATTGACTGCTAATCAAGTGGTTTTTACCATGTTTGACTTCAAGAAATTTACTCACATGGTTAGATTTGTACTATGGATTGAGAGATGGAGATCAAGACCATGTATCTAGTTTCATCCATCCACGTTGCAAGGAGTTTTGTATTCACAACTATATATAGAGTTTTATGTTTGATGGCTGCATCTATCCTATATATACTTTGACATTATGTATTCCCATACTGTGCTTTAAGACTTTTATGTTTTGAGTATTTGAATTCCTACCTCAGTGATTATTATTAGATTTTATTGTAATCCTTGATTAATTGTTGTAGATTTCCAACCATGATCTCTGATCCAAACCTTGATATGATAAAGTACTTCAGTCCTCAAACTTTTCTGACTTTGCACATCATGGGAAAATTTGCTACACTTTATTTTGTCACCATGAAAAATAATTATCAAAATTGGATCTTTCACCATCCATCCAAGCGTCATTAAGCACTCCCTTGTAATTCAATAACTTATATACCTTCAATAAAGTGGAATTTGTCTATCTTTTGGTACAAAACACTGCTTTTGAGCATCTACGCAGTTTATTTGAAGAAAAACCACACGTGCAATTTATTCCACTACAAAAATGTGTAGAATTGTGCTCTATGTCTGAACAAAAACTCTGCATGTCAATCAATAAAAGTAAAATTAAAAAGTAAGATCTAGAAGCATTGTTGGGTGAATCATTCCCAACGAAAAACCTCGAACTCATGTATATTCGAGCCTAACCTTAATTTTGATGGGACTAATTCCCATTCTTCAAGGAGCCCTCATCCCCCTTTTAGTGGATCTCATCCTTGGACTAAGGATCTCAAACTACTTCCTTTTGGCCTATTTATCAAGCCATAGGTGGCGAAATTGAGGGAGGCTAATTAGAGTAAGTTTATGCTGGAGTAATCAGGTTGGAGAGCTTATCATTCTTGGAGAGGATTGAGATCAATGGGAAGAGCTTCACAACATCAACGCATGTGTTTTGTATCTCCCTTATGTTTCTTAAATCATTATAAACAAACATTTCTTCTCACTTCATTGTTTAATGGATTAATTGATCAATTTAATGGATGGTTTATTTTATTTATATTTGTCCATTAAAATGATGTTTGTTACTAGTCTCCTTGATCACTAGTTTGAATTATTGAATCATTTATGTTGCATATGCCTTTGATCCTTTGTTGTTTCCATGTGTGCAGGTCTAGATTCAAGCATGGATGAGTTGCATTGAAGCACAAAGAAGGATATTCATCAAGCATATCATAATAAGGTATGACTTTCCATTTCTCACCTTGTTAGCTTATGATTCAAGAAAAGATAGATTTACAGAAGGAATTAGTTTGATTGTCTGTTTGTTTCCAGTTTACTTTTAGGATCTAGGGAGTTTTCTCTTGTCCGCAAGAAGAATTTATCCACCTAACAAATGTGACACTTTATTTTGTCACCATGACAAATAATCATCAAATTTGGATCTTTCACCATCCATCCAAGTGTCATGAAACACTCCCTTGTAATTCAACAACTTATATACCTTTAATAAAGTGGAATTTCTAGATCTCTTGGTACAAAACCATGCTTTTGAGCATCTGTGCATTTTCACTAAAGAAAAACAACACATGTGTAGTTTCTTCCACTACAAAAATGAACAGAACTACACTCTGTGTTTGAACAAAAACTGCGCAGGTCAATCAATAAAAAGTAAAATCTAGAAGCCTTTTTGGGCAAATCTTTCCCAACAGAAAGCCTCAAACTCATGTATATTTGAGCCTAACCTTAATTTTGATGGAACTAATTCCCATTCTTCAAGGATCCCTCATCCCTTTTTTATTGGATCTCATCCTTGGACTAAGGATCTCAAACGACTTCCTTTTGGCCTATCTATCAAGCAATAGGTGGGGGAATTGAGGGAAGTTGTTTAGAGTAAGTTTATGTTAGAGTAATCAGGTTGGTGACCTTATCATTCTTGGGGAGGATCGAGATAAATGGGAGGAGCTTCACAACATCAAGACACACGTTTTGTAGCTCCTTTATGTTTCTGAAATTAATACAAACAAGCATTTCTTTAAACTATTGATCAATTTCATGGATGGTTCATATTATTTATATTTGTTCATTAAAATGATGTTTTTTACTAGTCTCCTTGATCACTAGTTTGAATTATTGAATCATTTATGTTGCATATGCCTTTGATCCTTTGTTGTTTCCATGTGCGTAGGTCTATATTCAAGCATGTAGGAGCTGCATTGAAGTAGAAAGAGGGATCTTCATCAAGCATGTCGTAATAAGGTATGAATTTCCATTTCTCACCTTGTTCGCTTATGATTCAAGAAAAGATAGATTCAGGGAAGGAATCAGCTTGATTGTCTATTTGTTTCTAGTTTCCTTTTAGGATCTAGGGAGATTTCTCTTGTCCACAAGAGGAATTTATCTGCCTAACAACCGCGGTTATTAATTTTTCCTTTATTAACTTTTTACATGGAATTTTGACCATGGATTTTACATATATTATGGCATGAATACATGTGAAAACAATACAAATTAAAAAATTTTCAAAGCTAACATACATAAATGAATTAAACCTAGGTAGCTGATATGACCTAGTGTTATGGCATGAATATACATGCAAATAATATAAATGAAAAAAATCGGAGCTAACATGCGTAAAGGAAATAAAGCTAGCTAGTTGAGATGACCTAGAAATGTGTCCAAGATGATTTTTGGTCCTAAGATACCACTTGAAAGATGAAAATGGGATAGGGCCTACTGTAAGGGAAGCCAAGCCATACGAGTTGTTTAAATAGAAGGGATTCATGTTTTGACATACTTGTACATGACCTACCTCTTGAAACTATGATGTGTGTAGTCGCACATACCTGCTCCAAATAAAAACCATAGAAGGTTGGAAGCTTCATTTCTTAAATTGCAATAAGCAATTTTCTCACATTCACAAAATACCGAATCACAACTAAGGTTTCCCCATCAGGTAAAGGAATTGGAGGACCTAGAATTTATTCTACCTAGGATAATCTCAAGAAGAAATCAATTAAAAAAAATTCTTAATTAAGAAAATTATTTGACAATATATCCATATGAAACTCTACAATAATTAGATCAACATGTTATGAGTGCAGGCAAGAATGAACTATAATTTTTGAACTTACAAACTTGTTGACAACTGAAACACACAACAAAACAACCTCTATGGATGACAAGAAAGGACCAACTAAATCCTTCAAACATGTGAAAACATGTTTGAACATATAGACATGTTCAAAGTTCAAATACAAAACATAGAAACCTTTATTGATGATAGCAAAGGACCAACCAAATCCTTCAAACACGTGAAAAGATGTTTAAACATACAAACATGTTCATAGTTCAAACACAAAACATAGAAACCTATGTTGATGATAGGAAAGGACTAACCAAATCCTTCAAACATAAGAAAAGGGATAGAATTTGCATCCTACCTTTAGCATTACCCCTGGAATAACCTTGTTGAATATATTATAAAGAATGAGACCACTGTGTAGTCCTAGATGAAAATGTTCCTTTCTTGGCTCATTTGGCAGTAAATGGGTGGCTCCACCAACGATTTTTCTCAACCACGTAGTAGCTTGGTACCTTCTCGAGGTTGAATTATAGAAATGTGCATATATCATTGGTATTGTCAATCATAAATAAAATGACAAAATCCTTTATGTATGGATTAAATTTGGCATCTAGAAATATGTTGGTAGAATCAATATCTAGATGGATATTTAGTGTGTTGGCAGTGATGAAGAAAACTCAATGCTTGAACCACTCCCAATTGTATTCACAAATGTTTTGGCAATTCTGTCTCAAACTCTAAAGTACCACCTTCTATGTGTATTATCTAGGCAAGGGTTCCATTTGGCAAGTGGTAATATAGTAAGAAAGCCAAATCATCATAAATAACAAAGCCAACTGGCCCTATCACCTTTCCATTACAAAGCTTGGCCAATTCGCTAGCTCCCTAATCATCTTATTGTGGTGAAGAGTCATAGTTATATTAATGGACTTAAGCTTCCTTACAACAAACACTAGCATAGAATTTATGCTTCCAGTAAGTCCATCCAAGGCCAGATTAAGAACATAGATTAATGTAATGGGAAAAACCATTGTCTGGTGGTCACAATCTCCACTAATCAGGTAAGAATAGGTCTCAATAGGATAATTCAAGTAACTACTTGTTGTATCATTGACATTTTAATTCGTACTTCATATTTTATTTCCATCAATACTGTGGTGAAATTAGATTTTAGGGTCTCTGATGGAAGCTATTGTGCTAAAATTCCATTTTAACTAAAGGGAAATTTAGTTGAACTATATAATTCTTTGAATGAAGGGCATGTATAAGCCATTTTAGCCTAAATTTGAAGTGCAAGTATATTGAGGAGATCAATTTGTTTAAGAAAGTCCTTGAGGAAAGTTGTTCAACCAAAAATAGTATTAGAAAATCTCGAATTTTGATTTTCAATGCCAAAATAAGTTGAAAAGCCATAACATATATTAGAGCAAGGCTATCCCAATGCTATTAATTTTTTTGTAATGAAAATCCCTGTTTGAGAATTAAAAAAAAATATTTCAGACTATTTCATCATTGCAATTTCATTTGGATGCTAGCTTTATTGCATATGGACCACAATATGCTACATTGAATGAAATTCACTACACATTTTGCCTTCTTTTTAAGGAATAGTATAAATATGCCATTTTCAACAACAAAAAGACAACACGTTTGAATTTCAAGAAATAAATTTTCAACAAGGAAAAGAAAACTCTACTTATGCTTCAAACAATTTATTATTTAATAAAAAAACAAATAATATATTAAAACTATGGGTAAACTAGCTATAGAGGCCTCAGTTTCAGAACTAAAAGAAACCTTCCGCTTAAAAAATCTCGACTCTCCATTCGTCCAACAAGTGGCAGGACCAATATTATTATCCATGAAAATCTACTGTAATTTTTGCCCCAAAATTTGGGGCACTCAAACAATCAACAAACTTTTATAAAGAAAACTAGAACGAAAGTTTTAATAAGACATATACCTACATTCATCAAAAGAATCAATTTTCACAGCACATTTTCATTTTTCAAATGTATTGTCTGTATCAAGCCAATATTTGAAGCTGATGCGAAGCATAAACGAAAATATCGACAAATACAATACCTTTCCTCCCAACAGATTACTTCAATGTCCCGTAATACAGAGTTGTTGGAGTCACCCATGCCAAAGAAAAGTTCTCAAAGTATCGACCGAGTGTTCAACCACATTAAATGCAAGGTAGAAGAAGTTAGGTTAAATACTACCAAAAAACTTATCCTTCTTCCCTAGTGCTCATAAAAACAATCTTAATGTGTCCACAAGGATTTAGAGACATGACATAATTATGCACAACAAGCAACAATAATGAATCCAAAGGTCAAGTTCAGTCGACATACCAATTCCACTCATAAAAAATTTCTCTTTCTCAAGTGTATTTAACAGGTGACAAATTTTGATTATTGTAAGGACGATGAAAATGGATAGCTCCTAGAGGTTAAGGTGATTAAGTTTTTCTCACCCCAAACCCACTGAGGAAATGCCTATCGATGTAATTATATTTATTTTGGTTTGATGAATTATGGAGAACCTTTCGTAGAACAAAGTAACATAACTAAAGGTGGTGGATTTGATCTATGTAGTGCCAGAAGAACATGTCACTACTTTGATTAGTTTTTGTTACAAATTGTAGTTGTTGGAGTGATTAGTAATCCAATAACAACAACTATTGGTTATGTGTATAGTTTTTTTTTATTTTTGTATGTTTGTGAGTTTGTAAATGGTCACACTGTAAGATTTACTACTATATGCATTCAATATCTAGTTTGGTTTTTTGGAAAATACAATGAGGTATGTACTTTGATGATCCAGGTGGATGTTAGTGGCCACCCACCTATCCCATTTGGACCCCTGCAACTGTCTCTTTCATTTTTTCAGTTTCCGTAAATGTAGCACAATTTACTATTTTTAGCAGTTTTTTTGGGTCCTGAACTTCCGGAGCCATTTTGAGACCCTAAACGACGTTATTTGGGAAATATGGGGGCAACGTGGGTCCATGGATTGATGTTGCCCTTCCCAAAGTGGTATTTCTCGGATATATCTTTCTAACGAGCTATCATACGCGTCAAACGGAGATCGTATGCCAAAGTTACGACCCCGGGAAATTGATGTTACCAATTTACCCAAAACGGGGCCC
>APFE030901834.1:30960-41692 GCA_000404065.3 Pinus taeda | reverse complement strand
GAAAAAAATTCTTGCATTTGTCTCAGGCCCTCGAGGGGCTATAGAGAGGACCCTATGCAGTGCCCTGGCCAACACCAGGTCCAATGGGGTATCTGTGGGCTTTTTCTTTCGTCAAATCCTTCAAATTGTCATCTTAAGCCAAAATTCAGGGATGTTTAACGTCCCTCATTTTTCATCTAATCGCATTGGAAGTTTCCATCTATAGAAAAAACTCTCAATTATTCCTTGATTGAATCTATATGGATTCAATCCGAACTAAAAAATATCGAATGTATATTCTTAGTTATTTCACCATTTCCCTGAAATTCTACCCGTATCTAGGGATTATACTTCCGCAATTTGAAAAAAAAGGATAAGGAAGAGGGTCTTTGATACTTTCTTCCAACCAACGTGAAATGGGGTTAGTACAGAAATTTAGCCATTCTTACCACAAAAGTTTGTTTTTGGTTCAAAATGATCAATATTGTGGAATCAGAACAGGTTATTGCCGAGGTTCGTGCTAGAATATCTTCCCTTCAAGGAAAAAGTTCACAACAATATATATTCTGACTAAAGAAGGAGAAATGCATTGGAGTACCAATGTGTGTCATGCACCTAAATATGTAGAGGGTAATGTTCATACTATACTCAAGATGGGTTATCACATCAAAATTCATTTGTCGACGCGTTTCGAACCACACTTGCTGGTTCGAAACGCGTCGACAAATAAATTTTGATGTGATTATCACCGAAAACTTGTCTCAAAAACTGGTAGAATAATGTTATTCTCAAATGTCGGGAATTGATTTTGGTAATATTTTTTCTCTTGTTGCCAAGTTAGCTTCTATTATATTACTTTTATCAGTGGTTGTTGCTTTTGATTTTGAGGTAGAACAGATGGATGTGAAGACAACATTTCTTCATGGGGATATGGAAGAAGAGATCTACGTGAAGCAACCTAAAGGTTTTGCGGTAAAGGGTACGAAAGATTGGTATGCAGGTTAAAAAAGTCTTTGTATGGGTTAAAATAGTCATCAAGGATGTGGTATCAGAAATTTGTTACATATGTACGGGGACTTGGCTTCACTAGAAGAAAAGCGGATCATTGTGTGTATTTTAAATTAATTGGTGACTGTGTTAACTATTTGGTCTTGTATGTGGATGTTATGTTGCTTAGTGGAAATGACAAAGAAATTATCCAGGATTTGAAGACTCAAGTGTCCTCCAAATTCATCATGAAGAATATTGGTGTTGTAAACTATATTTTGGGCATGGAAATTAAGCGAGATCGAGTAAAGAGGAAGCTTCAATTAAATCAAAGAAAGTATGTTGAGATAGTATTCCAGAGATTTAATATGCATAATAGTAAATCGGTGAAGGTTGTTATTCCTATAAGTGTAAATTTATTTGTTGAACATTGTCCTAAAACACAAGAAGAGGAAAAGGACATGTCTCGTGTTCCATATGTGAGTGTTGTTGGTAGCCTGATGTATGCAATGGTTTACACTAGACCAGACATTGCACATGCAATGCGAGTATTGAGCAGGTTTATGTCGAAATCAAGGAAGGAGCATTGGACAAAAATGAAGCGGGTTTTCAGGTATTTGTGTGGCATTAATGATCATGATTTGTGCTACCAAGGAAGACCAAGATTGGACATAGTTTTGGACATTTTATTGATGGATACTGGGTTGGAGATTTAGATCAAAAAATATCTTCAAGTGGGTACGTGTTTAACCTATTTGGAGGTGCAGTCAGTTGGATGAGTAAGGGAAATCTGTAATGACACTTTAAACTACAAACGTTGAATACATGGCAACCACTCAAGCAAGTAATGAAGTAGTTTGGTTGCAGAGATTTTGTTCAAGTATGGGGTTGGTGCTAGAGCTATAAGGATAGACTATGATAGCGAAAGTGCAATTTTCTTGGCAAAGAACCCATCTTATCATTCGAAGACAAAGCACATTGATGTTCAGTTTCACTTTGTGAGGAAGATGGTTGAGAACAAAAAGGTGTTGTTGGTAAAGGTGGACACTTTGAAGAATGTTGCAGATGCATTGACGAAGTCTGTGAACACTAATAAATTTTCTTGGTGTAGAGAAACAATGGGCGTTGCAGGGCTAGACCAATGAAAAATCTCTCTTGTGACGCCCTGTGTGAAAAGAAAACAACAAGTGTGAGAATGTTGGATATGTGTTATATTTTTTCCACAACGAGCCCCATGTGTTGTGCATTGCACCGGATGCAGCAAGGGGGTCATGGAGGGGGGAGAAGTGGGTGGGGGGGAGAAGTGGAGGGGGTAGTAGCCCCCCCTGTTAGGGGATTTCCTACCCCCCTACATAGGGTCAAAGGCAATTCCTCGAGAAAAAAAAATTATACGAACCCAATAATAGTTGGGTGAACCTGCCCATGATTTTGTGCATGAGTTTTGCACATGGTTTTCGACATGAAGTTTTTTTCCATGGTACTTTGTAGATTCGGTCAAGGGAACGACAATTATGTTCTAATCCAGGATTGATGGATTGAGGTTTATGAATGCTTCGGCATGTATATATATGTATTGTAACATTGAAAGAAACATAATCAAAAATCAATTTGGTAGTCTCGGTTTTGAGATCCAGTGGAAAATCTCTATGTATTTGTTTTATGTTCTCGACATTGTATATTTTCTATTTTTAAGCATTCGTTTGCAGGTAATTTATGTACAGGGTTCAAACCTACAAGTATTTGATTGTAATAATGATTAATGAAGCCAATAGATAGATAGGCTATGAAATCTTTCAAACTCCATAACCCATTGCGAGACCGAAGAAACTTATTAGATCCAATAATCTAGGTTAAAGATCATTTAACAATTGAACAAGCAAACAAGATCTACCAATTCAATCAATCAGGAAGGATCATGGACTTCAGAAACTTCTTATCCATCAACCTACCAGCTTGTTAGTTGATCATGACAAGGTAGTTTGCAATTCTTGGGGGGAAATCAATTGGAGGGGTCCATGAAATTTCAAGACACCCATTTTGATTAGATTATTCATAGTTAGGTAGAGTTCGTGAGTATTAGAGTAATTTAGAGAATTTCCATTAATAGAAACACTTGTTGTAAAGTATATAATAGAGTAATTATAGAGATTCATCAACCCCCTTCAAGCAAGGGCCCATGTAGAGAGTTCATAGGGAAATAAACCCATTATGTGTGTCCTTGCTTCTGCATGTTGATTCCTTAGGATGTTTGTAGTTGCTACTTAGCCACTTACATGTTTGTCGGGTGCTTCTGCATGTTGATTGCAATTACTCTTCAAGCATTCTACAAACATGTAAATGGCTAAATAGCAACTTGTTTAATTAAAGTAGTTTATTATGTAGTTGCACTTTCTATTGAATTCTTCTACCAACATACCATGATCATGTGTTTCATGAAGAGTTATTGTATTGAATAAGTTAAGTGCACTTTAGATATGATTCTTGCTCCTTGTATCATAATTTCTTATGAAACATATATTTAGATGTCAACTTCCTTTCCTTTATGTCTCCAACCTAATCCAAGTAGATATAATCAACCAACTAATTAAGATTATTGTTGCCATACTTTATACCAAGTTTATTCCTGCTTGATATAGAAAGTGGTTCTCTTTAGATTTGTTTTGTTATGAACCTACACACTACAGTAACAACAAAGGATTTATTAGTTAAACTATGCATCAAATAAAGAAAGCTACCATCATGTTTCATATAAAGAGTAGCAACAACTTTTGAAGAATCACACTTCTTGAATGTTGTGATTTACTTTTAATACTATGGTCTAGTTTATGCTAGTGTGAAGTATACACTCATGAGTGAAGCTTGAGAGAGCCAAGGGTCACTCTATTCACTAGAGTACTTGACCTACATAATTCCTGAGCTCTTGATGATGAGATAGATTGAATTAATTTAATTAGTTTCACTACATTAATAAATCCACATCATTCATAACTAGGATAGTGATTATTTCAACATCCAAGGCCACGAGGGTTACATATATAATGCACAATGCCTCAAGAGCCCATTCACCTCATTTAACAATTTAAGGCTTTGAAGATTCAACAACTTTAATATTTGTGTAATTTAGCTCACCAACATGCTCTAATAATCTCTAGTCAAGTTCTTAGGAATTAATTTAATCAAGTCTTGATTTTGGAACTAGCCCATTTTTTCTACAAAAATACCTCATAACCAACAGGCCTTTCCTAATCCCTTAGCATTTTCTCTTAAAGAAATCAAAAGTTAATTCATTAATTTTCAATGATTCATCCGTTTTCATCTTAATAAGAGAGCTTTTAAAAAGATCTTATTTATTGATCTCTTCCCCTAAAAGATACTTTTCCTTTTCTTTGTTTGTCATGCTACCAATATCCCATCAAGATTCATCAAACCCATGATTCATTATGGTGCATTATTATGCTTCATATATTCAAAATGAAACTTGGAAGATTACTCCCCTTCTCTAACCCACTACAACTAAGACAAAAATTGGGCACCACAAATACAATTTTCTTCCCTATCCCCAAGGAAATGCTCCTCTTTGGATGCTTCTTCCTATAATGAGACATTATGCATATCTTCCTCCAATAAGGTGCAAAGATGTGCCAAATTTTCTTTGCTTCTTCACATCTCCCAGACAATAATTTAACATCCCTAACTTTTACCTACAAGGTGCAAAGATGTGTCGAATTTGCTTTGCTTCTTTACATCATCTCGCAAACACAGGAATTTAACATTCCTAACTTTTACCTCCCAGCATAAAATTGATCCACCTTCACCCTATGCACTAGGTTGTAATCCAAATTTTGGAAATTAATGGTTAGCGATCCTTGGAATCAAATGATAGAATTTAACATCCCTAACTTTTACCTCCCAGCATAAAATCGATCCACCTTCACCCTATGCACTAGGTTCTAATCCAAATTTTGGCAATTAATGGCCGGCAATCCTAGGAATCAAATGACAAAAGCAAGGAAAGTTTATTACCAATATTCATGATTATAGAAGCAATTGAAACATGATCTAATCATGCATTACACGAGTACGTACACCCCATCAATTTGAGTGGGAGAGAGAAAATTTTCCCTTATAGACATTGATTGTATTATTAGAGTTGGTGGTAGACATTGATTTAAAATAAATTACTATATTAGATTTGGTTGTAGATATTGATTTAAAATAAATTACTATATATGTAGAAAAATAAATCAAATTACATAATAATAATAATATATATGCTTAATATGTATATGAATATTTTGATTTGTTTAACTATTTCAAAAATTGTTTGAAATATAATACAATAATTGGGTGGGGAAAATAATTATGTATTATTTTAAGCTTGTTGATATGTCTTAAAATTAACAACTATTATGAAAATTTTCTGGTCTAAGGCAATAGTTTAAGAATATTGAGCTTTTCAATGTTGTTATCATCATTATGTCACATGGCATGCAGTGATGCCAGAGGCCTTGAGGATAGCAAAAACTTTCATTTAGATGAGCATCTGCATTTTTTGGGAAATGATTATATCATTTTATTTTTAGTATAAATAATTTTTTAAACTTATGTATAAAAAATTATATAAAATATCAATTTAAATTACATATAAATGGATCAAAACTTATAGATACCCTTCATTAAAGATAGATTGAAATTTACAAAATTTTAAACTAATAAATTTTTCTGTTATATAAATGTTTTCGCCACCATCATCTTGATTTAGACTTTTATATATATATTATTATATATATGAGAGAGAGCAGAGAAGAGAGAGAAAGATATAGATATAGATATAGATATATTTTATAATACAAATAATATTTTTAAATATATCTAGAATTAAATAATATATAATTTTAAATTTTCATATTTCTAATTATTTTTGGTTTTAAATATTATTATAAATTTAAAATTAAAATAAATTCAAATTTATTAAAAATATGTTTTATATATAAGGTTGACAATGATCGAAAATTGCATGAAGAGGAGCTAGCGATGGAAGACCTAGCTAGGGTTGCAGGAGACTATGGCTAGCTACTTCGTGGACAATGTAGAAAGGTGCAGCTGTTCGTACCAGTATTGCACACGTCCCCATCTGCGCATGTGCAGCCCTCTTTTGATTTACTATGGATGGATTTGGGGTTTTACTCTGTTTCCCTTTTACTTGATCGTCCGTTTCCACTTTACTGCTGCCCTGTTTGACCCCTGGCCTCCCCCTCCGTAATCTGTCGCTTTGCTACTCCTCCCCCTAGCGGTTACCAAGGCAGCTGATGTTGGTTATTAGCATCTATGGACCTAGATATGGTGGACTACTCGGAGGAGGAAATAGTGGAGGACTCCATCTGGACTTCGCGTTCTGCTAAGTTGGGGAATGGTTCTTTTGGGGAAGCTTTGCATGAGACATTTTCTGGGCTCCTTGCATTCTCTGGACCTCCGGACCACCAGCTCGTCCTGTCGAATGACCCTCTTGCCTGGTCGTCGCTCTCATCTCACCCGCCATCCCCGATGACCTTAGGGTTTGCATCAAGTTTTCTTAACCCTAACCCTTCCTCGTCAACCACTAGTCAGTTCACTCTCACGGGTTTTTCTGTAAACCCTCCCTCCCCCCATGCCCCTCTGGTTTCCTCGAGTCCGCTCACCCTGTCGTGCACTTCCCCTCACCCCTCGGGCAGCTTCACCGGTATCCCCCCCCCCTTGCAGAAAATCTCCCCTCTACTTCTTCCCCTCCCCCAAAAAACCCCCCATCACTAGAACGCCCCTCAGAAGGTCGTGGAAACCCTGCAGCTGAGGACCGAACAACAAAGAAGACGTAGTGCTTTAGAACAAAGGAGGTGGACTCATTCCTCAGGTTGGAGAAAGACATTCGGCTGGGAGAGACCATGGACTTTGCAGATAGGGTTTTGGTCGGCAGAATTCGGGGTCGAAACTACCCCGCGGCTCGTCTGAGATCTTGGGTTTCGGAGGTCTAGGGAACCACTTAGTGGAGCTACCTACTGTGCAAAATTTTGTAAAGGGCTAGTTTGCCCTTAGATTCTCCAGGCCAGACCTCACGAACTGGGTACTCTTGTCGTACTAGCATTTTGAACATGCCCCGGTCCTGCTGAAGAGATGGTCCCCCCTTTTTGACCCGGATACGGAGTATCTTGGAGTCGGGCCAATTTGGGTAAGGCTCGCTGGCCTCCCACTGCATTTCTGGTCAAAGGACATTTTCAGGCATATTGGGAACTCTATTGGCACATATATGGAATAAAACAAATCTTATCTATCCATGGGAAAGATGGCTTTTGCAAGGATTCTGGTTCACATGGACACTCGAGGGGGTCTGCAAGAATGTCTTACGATTCAATGGCAGTCATTTACTCAGAAGCATCCCCTGGATTACGAGGGCATACCCTACAAATGTCAACACTGCCATAAAGTGGGGCACATGTACAAATACTGCCCTCTGATAACCAAGCGAGTGCAGCCACAGACGGAGAACATGCCAGAAAACCGCCCCACGCGGGAGGATCCTCCACCTACTATCAAGGAATCACGTGGCCCTCCTGAACCATCTGAGGCGGACAAGGACCAAGAGAAAGACTACAGAAAGAAGTGCGGGAAGGCTCCTCTCCGGCCTACCTCTCCGCCTCTAACCAGAGCTCAGGCAGCCATAGGGGACACTCACACCACGAGTATGTATTCTCTCTCCCTTTCCTCTATTATTTCTGCCAATATTTCTGCTGGTTTGCCTTCTCTTTTCGGGCATGTTAGTTCAGTGGTTTCCCCGGAGCTCCCAATTGGTGCATCATCTCCCCTCCTCGCTGGACCCTCCCTCCTAACTCCCATGGCCCAGCAGTGCACGATTGCCCCTCCCCCCCTGTTTTCTCCTTCCCTCAGCCCTCTCTCTCTAAGGCTACCCCCTCCCCCTTCCTAGACCCGGAGTATCCCAACCCCCGCTACCCCCTCCGCTCCCGGATGCGCCCTCAAAGTTTAGACTCTATTGTCTTTGAGATTATTACCTCCCCCCCGCCCCTCCCAAATCCAGAGGATGACCCTCTCACCTATCAAAGCCAAGCTCCAGGCTTGGGGAGGAGGTTGCCTATGGCAAATAGAAAACTAAAATTGGGCTCTTAGAGCGGAGCAAGGCCCCATCCTCCCCACCCCCCCCCTGTCCCATGAAGCCTCTCCCTCAATTGTCGTGGGATGGCTAGCCCGAACAAGAAACTAGCCCTCAAGCGCTTATTTTCCTCTGAGCATGTCGACATCATCTTCCTTCAAGAAACCCTAGGCTCGGCTTCTACTGTATCCTCCCTTCTTGCTTCATGGCTCCCTAGATGGTCCTTTCACTCAAACGATGCCTCGGGAAGATCAAGAGGTCTATCCCTTGGCATTTGTAACAGATCTTTAAAAATTTTGAATGTTTGGGGAGGCTGAGGCTTTCTAGGTGCTGATATATACTCCCCTACCCTTGAATCGGAATTCCGGGTCCTCAATGTGTATGGACCCTATCAGGACAGGATGCCTTTTTGGAGACCTCTCCTCAGCTTGTCTCTTTTTTGTCATGACAATGTTATCATTGGGGGTAACCTCGATTTCTCTCTGGGATACTCAAAATCCTGGGGCAACCATGCCCAGGTAGATTCTTTTTCGGGTCAATTTGATAACCTCTTGGAGACCCACAGCCTTGTCGATGCTCCTACAGCAAAAAATCAGCCTACCTGGAGGAATAACAGAGTAGGAGAAGCTAGCTTGGCTAGAAGACTTGATCGCTTTCTCACTAAAGAAGTTTTGATCACCGGAGGACATGGTATAAGACAATGGGTAAGCTCGGGTGGGCTGTCGAACCACTGACCCATTTACTTAGAGATTCAGGATGCTCTCAGTAAGCCAAAGGCCCCTTATAAGTTCAATTCTACCTAGCTGCAAGATTTGGATTATATCAAGCTCGTGACGAACTTCTAGAAGGCTCACCCTCCTAGTGCTTTGGGGGACATAACTCAGAATTTCCTCCTCAATATGAAGGAATTGAAGAATCTATCCAAGATATAGGCTCGGAAGAAAAAGGAGGTGGAGGATCTATCCCTCCAGGAGGCAGAGAAAGCTATTCTCTCATTTGAGGAGGATACAGGAGGGATCTTGAGGACTCAAGAACAGAAACCAGGTTCTTACTAGCAGAGAAGCGAATTGGAAGCTTCAGAGTAGGGCTATCTAGCTAAAGGAGGGGGATGATAATACTAAATTCTTCCATAAACACGCAAATGGCAGAAAGGCTATAAACACCATTTGGGAACTAAAAGATTTGAAGGGTAGATCGGTTCAATCCTTCAAAGAGTTGGCTTCTTTAGCTTGCTCACATTTCCACAACATTTATAAAGCCCCCCCACATGCCTCCTTGGCAGAAGTGATGAAAACAGTACAACTTTTCCCGTGGTTTGTTGAACAGGAGATGGAACAAGAGTTAGTGGGAGAAGTATCTATGAGGGAGCTGGAAAATACTTTAAAAATGATGCAGAAAGAGAAGAGCCCGGGACCGGATGGCTGGACCGTCGAGTCCTATGTGATTTTCTTCGAGGTGCTGGGGGCGGACCTCCTGCAAATCATTGAGGAAAGCAAGAAGAGAGGAAGGATCTCGAGAAGTCTGAAGGCCACTTTCATCACCCTCATTCCTAAATCTAACAAACCCTCCTCTTTTGATGCATTTAGACCCATATCCCTCTGTAACTGCATTTACAAGATTATAGCCAAAATCATTGCTAATCGTTTGAAGCCTGTCCTCTCACTCAACATCTCCCAAGAACAATTTGCCTTCTTGCACGACAGACAGATCCATGAGGCCATTGGGACAACTCAGGAACTCCTCCATTCAGTCCAACACCAGAGAACTAAGGGCATGATCCTGAAGATTGACCTCTCAAAAGCTTTTGACAGAGTTAATTGGCTATACCTTCGCATGCTCCTAACCCATATAGGCTTCCCCTATCCTTTCATCAAATGGATCATGAGCTGTATAACTGATATACCCTTTAGTGTGTTGGTAAATGGCTCGACCTCCCCTCTTTTTCATGCTGAACTAGGCCTCAGACAAGGATGTCCCCTGTCTCCACTTTTGTTCCTCCTGGTTATGGAGGGCCTCAGCAAATTTATTCATGAGGAGCATAGAAATGTACGATTAAAGGGTATAAATATTACTAATACCCTAGCTTTAACCCATATATTTTTTGTGGATGACGTCCTCATCTTTCTCGATGGTAGCCTGAGCGATCTCATAGCCCTCCACCAAGTCATGGAAGTTTTTCAAAAGGCTACAAGAATGGTTGTTAATGAGTCCAAATCTACCTTTTCCGCGCTCGGATGTGCTCAAAACGAGATATTATATGCCCTCAGAAGGTTCCCCTTCGTCACCATTCTGATTGAAGAAGGCCTAAGATACTTGGGATATCGCCTGAAGCCTTTTGGCTACAAAATTGCGGACTGGATCTGGCTGATCGCGAAGGTGTAAAAACACCTGAATATATGGTACCATAAATACTTATCCAGGGCCGACAGACTTATTTTGATCAAAGCATTCCTGGAGGCAACCCCAGTCTACTGGATGTCCCTATTGTGGATCCCTAGAGGCATCCTGGATAGACTCCAAAAAATATGTTGCAGATTTTTATGGAAGGGGAATTAGACAGGTAGAATTTTTTCTTGGACTAGATGGGAGACTCTGGCTTTGCCAAAATGATGTTGGGGGGGGGGGGGG
>APFE030901829.1:0-10199 GCA_000404065.3 Pinus taeda | reverse complement strand
ATTTTACTCATGTCATAAGAGTGCATATCAAGTAGATACCAAATATAATAGAACAATGTGCATTATACCTTCCCCATGAGATGTCTCGACCTTCCCTCAATGGAAGAGTAGCTCTCGGCTATCATATAGTTCTTTCCCCCTGCGGGTTAGCTCTCATTCATGCATTTATATAACAACAATACGTATAATCATCACATTATTAAGTCTAGTATCCACGTGTTAATTTTGTAGTTCATACTGGAAACAATCATAAGTTCACTACGTCATTCATTAGATACACCATATCCACTTAAGCCATACATGAAACAACAATAGCTCTGATAAGTCATGTACTAGATAAATCATCACCAAGTAAGTCATACATCAAATATTTCCATCATCAAAATCAAGCCTAAGTAGTTTCATATGTTCAACCAAATGCATCAATATTACATAATGTTCATAAATAAATAACATGGAACTGCAAAATTAAACCTTAACATAGGTAGTTGTCTAAGTCAAAATGGGCATCATAAATGTTGGAAATCCTCAATAAAGATCAGAGTTGAAATAGATTCAACTGTCTGTCATGGAAAATAACATTTGAACCTGGATATGCTATAAGGTGGTACCAAAACCAAAATAATGGCTAGCAACAGATTAGTGCACTATCAATTCCACTAGAAAGTGCTAATATAAGTTGCATGCATATAGTTTCTTTAAAACCTTAGTGTATATAAAAGTCCCACTCTTCCAATTTGATGGTTTTTCATCTTCCAAACCAATTAGTTAACCTTGAAATAAAATACTCAAAACTTCATAACTCTTTCCGGCATGATTTTCATTATTTTTGTTTTTTGTAAATTGGGAGAAAAGTCATCTAAATGTCAAAGGTTCAAATTTATTATATATTTAATCATTGTTTACTAGTACTAAAACAATTTCATGACATATAATGCAGCCCACAATATGACCAGACAAATGAGAAATAATTAAATGAATGGAATAATTTCCTTTGCCCTGCTGCTATTAGTATTTCCCTTCTAAATGGCACCACATCTCTAAATATGCCTATTCCTTTCACAAGTGGCCAATGACCACAAAAGTTGTGAAGAAAGTTGAGGGTCCTTTTATCCAAAACTAGAGACACATTATTTTTCACAGTCTTTTTATTCAATACTAGAATAAGGGTAAGAGTGTATTCTAATATCTTCACTGGTCTTTTATTGACTAAATAAGCTTCCATTTTAAAATCCCAAACTCTCTACGAAATGATCTTCTAATTTAATTTAAGATCATTAAAAACAACTATCACAGTAAGCCTTACACAAGTCCATGGTATTCAATCGATGTTTTTACTAGAAAAATCCACCACGTGTAGAATAATCATTAATGTGACATATAGGATATTTCAAAACATCCTAATCTAAATTCCCATGCTTCATAGTCGTTTACTTCTCAGACTCGAGATTTGTTATTATGACTTCCTCCATGAAGAATGAAAAATATAATATCTGAAAGATAATCCTACTGTCCGAATGGAAAATCTACTATATCTTAAATAAGAATAATGATAATCTACTATTTACAAAATTAAAAGCCACCCTCGTATGTAAAATAGAATTGACTACATTTTTTATTTATTTTTAGATTGGGACACATTTGCAACGAGGAGGAATGGTATGGGATTGGTATATCTAAGCTTCATATAAACTGTTATGCTAAAATTTTTGTCCTATCCTATGCCCATAGATGAAGGGAACTTGGAAGAACAATTCAAGTAGGTATACCAGAACATAGAGAAGGCACACTTATTTGTCAAGGAGGATCTGGTTTATGAAGATTGATGCAAACCAGCACAAGGATGCTGCCACATGTGCTCTCTAGAATGGTCTTCATCATCATGGCAGCAGGAAGAGGGTGCTCTTTTCATCAGTGCCTTCAATCTGAATGTCAAAATCCTGGTGTATTGAAGGAACTTACTTTAGGCACTCTCTTGTAGCTTACACCCAACGGAAAGGCACATGTTAGGGGCTACTCATGTAGATCTTTTCAAGAGATATATGTAACAGCAGGAGAAGAGAGTTTGGCACTTTCGGGTAGCTACCAAGAAACTTATAAGCAAGAGGTCATTACCTACAGTGAGTCTCTTTTCCCATAGCTTCTTCATTACTGTCGCCTTTATACTCTGAAGTCAATGTTGCATCATCAGGACTTTGCATGACAACATGCGATGTATATATGGTGATGGAGAAGTGGCACCTTTGTCTGATCTGTTATTTGCACATCAAAGGTTTATAAAAGCTTGAGTGGAGGTGTGCATACACTGCTAATGCTAGTTAAAGTTGTCTGTTGTTTGAAGCAGGTGCATTAGAGAAAGTGATTAACATACATTTGGGTTGTAAACTTAAGTCTTATCTAGTGAAACTTTCAGTTGCATTGCACAGGCGAAGGGTACAACACCGAATAACTTTATACCTTATCCATTAAACGAAGCATGCAGAAGGGAATTTTAAGTTCTATTTTAAATATTTTGTAAGTATAATGTTCTGCAAGTTTAAACCAGAGTTAGAATTGAGTTATAGCAGGATTCTAGACAGGACAAGAAGGTCACAGATTAGCCTAAATCTTATCTCTGTGAGTCAAAACATGCAAAGGAGTTATCCTAGCAAACGAGGATAAGATGGATTGCAAGGTGAGTGAACAGCATATGAGGATAGATATTCTGAGAATTTTTCAAATGAGACTTAATTTCAATTTGTCTATTTCTGCAGTTTCAAACCCATGCATCTCATGGTCAATGTTAGTGTTATTCAAGGAAAATGTGGTTGCTCCATCTGGAATGATGCTAAGTTGCTTATCCATATGCATGATGAGTATCTGGAGGAGGATTAGAAAGCAGCTAGTAAGGAGAAATGTTACTATTTCTGGACTGCATGTCAAGTATTTCATGGAGTCATAATTGAGCCTTATCTCTTCCTATTTCCAGTTGACTAGCATATATATGGGGCACGTGAGTTTGAACTAAAGGCAGGCTTCCTATTGTGGATTTGTTTTTATCCATCATTATCTAGAGAACTTACTTACACAGGGAAAATAGACTGCGTTGGGGTTGGATTTGAAAAGACTTGATCTTTGTCTTTGATATTCAATCTTTGTTTTACTTGTAATCATTAAAAGGAATGGATAATGAATGAAGGTTGGGCACCTGGTCTACAGATTTTCTCTCTGTTTTGTGTATCGATCTCTATGTTTGCAACCTTCTCATTCAAATCTGATTAAGTCAACTTTATAAGATTGTGTGGGTCTCTCTCCCATGGTTTTAATGGAATTGTTATGAATCTGAGCAGTTTTCCTTCACCACAAATGTTTGTAGCTTAAGACATTTGCCCCTGATATGAGTTTGAGTGAACAGGATAGGACTATGTTTCCAAAATTGATCATAAGGTTTAGGACATATCAATCCAATGAGATCAACATTGCAAACATCGTGTTGAAAAATATGTCACTAATCTTTGAAACACTGAATAAGATTCATCCAAAGTGGATGCCTCACTGAAGTTCTCCATCTGTAACAAACACTTGCTTTGGTCCTCATTTGACTCCATGACCTGATCACAGGCACTAGTTTCCCAGATCCATCATGAATTGGTATTGTGTTACTTTCTATGAGTTTCATCTACTTAAATGCCTGATTCGTATTATTTGGCCCCATCAATAGACCATTTATAGGACTTAGGGATATACCCTAGTGTTGGCACAAACCAACCCAAAGTGAGAGGTGCTTAAGAGCTAAAAACAGTTTTCTATATTAAGTCCTCAAAATCAATAAATAATCTACAACAACTTTGATGAGATATGCCTATTGAAGATCTTCCATCTCATTTGGAAACTCCACTGAAAAAGGAATCCCTTTCCATTTCAAGTTTAAAGTGTTGTTGCTTGTATGGGTGGAGAGAGCAAGTGGTTGTGTTAAAGACGAAGAAGATCTCACCTAGTGGCTCCATGGTTGAAAGGTTGGGACAATGTCCATGCAATGATTTCTTTATATTGATCATGGATTCTCAAATGGAATGGTGGACATCAGAGTACAAGGCCAAGTTGCATGAGTTCACATGTGTTTGAAGAAAGGGAGATGAGTCATTTGGGAACTTCATGTTAAATTCATTAAGATATATTTGGTAGTTCGTCCATCATATAAACCAATGATGGTTTTTGCTATAATGATCTCTATCAATGCTCTTGCTCTCCATCCAAAGTTCAACTCTTTCTTTAGGAAAGTGCAACCCAAAGACTTTAAAACAGTGTAAATTCCTATTAAAGACTTAGAAAATTATCATTGTGTGTGCAAAAGAAGAGGTTGATCAAGATAACAACGTTATAGCATGTGATGAGAAAGTAAAATATTTTGACCAGCAACAACAGTGTTTCACATGAAAATATTCTGATATTGTTGGGTCAGAGCCCTTGTGATGATGCAGAGCATGCACGAAATCCCATTTGCAAGATGGATATTATGTTTTTCAATAGATGGCACAATTTTTTGAGGAAGATGATACTTACATAAGAGTCGACAAAGTTGATCCTAGTATTGTTCGAGGTCTGATTGGTGACGTTGATCAAATACCAAAGGATGATAATGATAATGATAAAAGATTTCCTTCCCCTCTTTCTTATGAATCATGTGAAGTTTTTAAGAAAATAAGGATTATAAAATTTATACAACCACAAGCATGCACGCTAACATGGTCAAATGGGAGGAATGAATATGACCACACCGTGGAGGATTTGTCTCGGAATGAACCCACACAAGAAAAATAATAATAAAGGTACAAGATAAGACAAGGAAGGTATTATGAACCATGGTTCTCACTCATGGTCATTGACTCATGCTCCTCACCACAACCAAGAACCCAAATGTTGTTGTTGATCACCTGATTCCACATTGTCTCCATAGCTGGCAAGTAAGAAACAAGTTGAAGACAAAAGGAATTTCTATAGGTATGGACTACAATGTTCTTGTCATATTTTACATGGTTGATAAACTAAAGAAGGAAAGGAAGACAATGGAAGAAACTCTACCTAAACCTCATAATAGAGGCAAACCCCCCAAGAACAGAGCTCATGGGGATTTAAAGGCCAACATGGAAGGGAAGAGGACCTACTCCACTCGTTAGAGTTCGAAAGCTTCCTACATTACAAGTGGATTTTCCAATAGGCACAAGACCAATACATTCAAATGTTGGACAATCTAAACAATAAGGTCAGGGCGAAAAGGGAAGCAACAATAGAAAACACATCGATAAGGAATTGGATAGCATTGTTTTTGACACTTGGTTCTCAATGAGCTTAACCACCAGCTACTGCCTAACATTGGATTTATATTGGCATACCAAGGAGTCAATTTCATGTCACATGGACATAACCTCAATGAAAGACAATTCTAGCCTAAACATCATTCAGGATGAATTACACCAACTCAACGATAAGGGCCATCACATCCTCATGACCATTCAGGGCTCCAAAAAAGGACTAAAAGAGATTAATAAACTAGGTGTGTAGGAAGATTCTAATGCTACAAATGCAAACCCAAATATCAAGGCATGAGCCAACAACTAGTACCCCATCTTCCTAGCAAAAATGGATAACTATCACAACAATCCTCCGGCACATATCACTCTCTAAGATTCTCGTTTTTATGCTTTCTACTTTCAATTATCTTAGCGTAGGTTATGGAAGGTAGGGTCCAGCACATATCTACCACTGTCTAACTGCTAGAAGGCAAGGTTTAGCAAACAATAAAACTATTCATGTTTATTTTGGTTGGGACATACACAGATTTAGCAAGCAATCAACTATTCATGATATTTTTGTCATGTTATGCACAATCTTTCAAGTTAGCACAAGTGCTGACTAAAAAAATCAGTTGGGGTTTACCTAGCCAAATTTCCAGTTTGAATGTGAATTTTATTGTTCATATGTAAACCTATAATGTTGAAACTTTGAAAGAACCCAAAGACGAAAATAATATGACAAGCCACAATAAACCAAAATACTTCCTTTTGTTGAAGTAGTTACCCGCTTAAGGTGCAACCCTGGGGACCGAAAAAACATCTTAAAAGCCCCTCATCATTACAGTATGCAAAATACTTTGAGTCAAAGGTTATCAAAACGTACAACATGGAATGAAGTTTTGACTAGCATATATGGGAGAATATAAATCCTAAAAGAAATTTGAGATCTAAATGAGGAATAAACTAAACATAAATGGGCCTCAAGTTAAAAGCACCAAAGGAACAGAGATAGAATGGGTAGCTAAATATATTTTGGTATTGTCTAAAGATTATTTGCAGCAATGTTGCTCACAACGAAATTAAATAGAAATTTAAGATTTACACTGTGATTGTCTTTTCCCCTGCTTATCTACAGACTGGAAAGATTGTCTTTGCTTAGCTTTCCTGGTCTTTTCAAATTTCAAATTATGTGTAGCTGTTTCATCCGTTATTCCAGATTTGGCTGTTGTAACACATGCTTTCTACAAGCCCACAAGATGGAACTACATGCCTTCTTTATGCTCAAGATGTAGTATGTGGTATTTACTATTGTTTTCTCTTCAAATATGTTTGTCTATTTTAAGTTGAACTAGGCACTTTCTCTTTCGAATCGTTCATGGAATGAATCCATAACCTGCATAGGACATCAGTAGGGAAGAAGTAATTTGTGGAAGATCTTAGCTTTTCACAAACTCATAATCAATGCTACAAAGTATATCCACTAGATTTGTTGCAGTCTAGTAGGATATACGTGCAATTATAATGACGAAGACAAACTCTGGAGTCAATGGAAGCATGTTAAATGACGGTTCTACTTGTTATTTTTCAAGTAGAAGCAGTGGCCTTAACCACTTTTGATAAAAGCATGTCTTTGATGGAAAATGTACAGCAAAGAGATAATCTGAGAACTAATGATATTCTTCCATTACTGCTTCCTTTTGTCAATGAGATATTATTCTCCAACATGACTTCCCCAATAGTAATGCACATAAATATGCCATCACCTTGGTGTTAAAGTTTGATCTTTGACATTGTGATTAGCTACTCATAGGAGAGGCGTCTCTAATTGATTAATTTGGTACTCTGGCTTCAATTTATTATGTTCATCCTGCTTAATAACCATAATTCCATAATTCATCCATGTCTTCCAGTATGGGCCACATTGACAAATTAGGGTAGTTTAAGTTGGATCTTAATGCCATATTTTATCCTTAGCAACTACCGTCTGCCATACTAAATTACTAATATGTGTCAAAATACTTAACATATCTCAATTCTACATATTGTTTATATATTTCTGTAAAAAGTAACACTCACTGAATTTCATTATTATACTTTGTCTGCCTTCTTTGCTTTAAATACATGGTAACCCAAGATCAACCAACAAGCATTCTAAAGAGTGTACACAAACCAAATGGATGTTGTGGAGAAGCGCAACACACAACTGCATAACTAAGGAAAGAGGGTGGGTGCCCTTAACCAGGGAAGCAAGGGATGAAATGCGACGACGAAGAGACACTGAGAGTCGTAAAGAAATCTAACAGCTAGAAGAGAAAAATTGTCACATCAAAAAAAAGAGGCACAACGCACAACCATTAAACTATGGGAAAAAGGGTAAGCCTGTTAACTTTAAAATTAGCAGTTGAAGAACAGACAACAGACAAGGAATTGAGAGCCCATCAAAAGAAATCAATGACGGGAAGAGAAAAAAAAACAAAGTCTACTTTCCAAATAACTTTTAAGATTTGTTAAGCTCCATCCGCCCACCCACCATTGTTGAAGAGCTTGGATGAAGCTTGCAAGATCAACTAAGGAACCACTCACTCTGCTCGATCTTATTTAAATAAGCTCCACTGTTGGACACCTAATCCTAAATGGGTTAGTGTGGAAGCTAAAGAGACTAAGCAGTCCAAGGGACCTTGGGATGTGAATCCCAACGGTCACCACATGTACTATAAATATGTATCACAATTGTTAATAAAAATTGAATTGCATTTTTTATCTTTTACATCTTTCTCGCTCCCCATGTGTGTTTAACATGGTATCAGAGCCATGATGTGTGGCCTGTTTTCTTTCTCAGGATTCATCCTTTAGTTTAAAAATGAGATGTTATTATTCTCTGAGCAACTGGTCTGAGATGCCTTGAATAGCGTTGGCCTAGCCTTCATTACCTGCGCTCTGTCTGCCACATCTGCACTGCCTCTGCCATAACGCATCTGCCCTGACATAATGCGCTGCCTCTGCCACACCTGCGCTGCACCTCATTATTAAACGTTGGTGACATTACTGTACGTTGTTCTGGCATTACTGAAATGTTGTTTTGGCATTAACGAAATGTTGTGCTGCCTGACAACGCTGTCTGTTTGAAATGTTGCCTGACAACGTTGTCTGTTTGCATGCTGCCATTCCTGCCATATACTGCCATACCCACGATACTTGTCATATGTGTTTAATACGTTGTTGTGCCAAGAACCATTGTAAAATTTCCAAATGTTAGTTGTGTTATCACACCTACCGGACACGAGCTTCTGAACGGGATCTAAGGGCTGACCCACAAGGGAACCGGGAGCTGAAGCGGGCGCCGATGAAACCGCCGTCACGCCCACCTGGTGAGCTTGATCTATAAGCTTGTTTGAGATTGAAACACAATGTGGTTGCAGTTTTTCGCTATTGCGGGCTTTTGGGTCTCTTCGAATCGATACTATCTGGCTTTCAGATGTCTTTGAATCAATATCTGATTTACGAAGGACACGGGCATTCCGCGATTTTGAAAATGAGTAGATGGAATTCCACATTGTCTGTCTTTTTCTGAGAAGCCCGAGAAGTCAATAATCTGCCCATGGAGTCGCAAAAGCCACCTCTATTTTTCGAGATTTTACATAGTAGGTGGAGAAGGAGAGGAGAAATCGGTCCAGAGTAGAACGATAAATTTCAATAGTGCTGATGATGGACATATAAAGATCAGCGTGGAATTTTGATCGCCGGCTCTTGCCACACGCGTTTTGACCAGCAAAGGTGACCCCACAGAATTGACATTTTCCGTCTCACTCCGATATTCGAATCTTTGGCCGTCCTGAATGCGGGAATATGGTATCAACACGCTCATCAGAGGATTGAATGCTGCATCAGCAACAGTTGGCATAAACGAAGGTGGCTCCTTTGCAGTTTGCATTGAGTTCCATAATCAACGGCCTCAAACGCTTGTTGAACTTTAAAGCCAGTTCGTTTGGCAACGCTGCGCATTGATTTTCGTCTACCCGATTCAGGGTGCTTTCATATGGTATGCAACCAATGGGTCCCACATTTGCCACAAGGATTTTTCGTGCATCCATTTCGTATAATCTCATCAGTTAAGCCCTGTAAGTGGTCATCACTTGGTCTATAAATGAGTCTGGGGTGACAAATACCCGTTGAATAGTTGATGCAATTGGGACCAAGTAGTTGTTTATGAAGTCATTGGCACCCATTGTGATAGAGAATACAGACTTTCCCAGCAACTCTTTTGTTGCGTTGGCTCCTAGCATGCATGTCAGTTCCTTTCTTGTTTCAGCAAAGTTGTTCACTTGTACTTCCAATGAAAGCCGCCCCACAAATAGAACCCCATATTGAGTTATGTACACAGAGTTGTGGAAGCATTGCATTCTATATTGTGTTGGTAACTCCTGTGTTTGGTGAATGTTGTGTGAATACATCAAATTGACTGTGTATGCATTGGGCTAGAACCCACTAGGCAGCCTGAGAAAAGTGATGTGAATGGTCATTGGCGTCCATGTTTTTTTTCAACACTGTTGTCAGCATATATATATTTCAATATGACTTGGAATTGACTGTGGAATAGTTTTGGCTAGTCTTTGCATCAGATTTGGATTTTTTATTAAAGTAATGCTCCATTTTTAAGAAGCTTGAAATATCTTTCCAAGAAGCTTTTAGCTTTCTGAGGAACTCAAAGTATCATTAAGACACTGCATTTTTTTGGGAAATTGGATCAAATTGGTGAAGTATTAGAGTTTTTGAAAACTCTAATACAATCTACTTCTAATGACACATTCCAAATCAGCAAAGCCTCTCTCACAGAAATTCAGACATGTCTACAAAATGCACAGGAAAAGATTGATTTTTTGCAGCTTGAATCACAGCTACAGCAAGAAGAGCTACATCAAAATAGAC
>APFE030901828.1:213643-235874 GCA_000404065.3 Pinus taeda | reverse complement strand
AAAAATCCAGAGAATTATCCGCCTCTGAAAAAAAAGGGAAAAGAAGGGATAATTAACCGGATAAAAAAAACACTCCAAGGTGTACTCGTTTGCTGATCGAGTCCCACATCCTAGGCCTGTTACAAATTCAAGAAACATCATACTAACATCACTTATTACAATTCCCCGCAGGGTGTGGAATCTGGGTACAAAGAAGAAAGATGATGAGAAGATAGAAGGAGAGTTAAAAAACTCTGTTGACTGATGACATTTGATGGTACAAGTGTCCTCTGGATCATCCTTGGGCATGGAGTCGTTACATAATCATCAGGTGCTACTCCAGCAGTCAACACTACCCACAGGTAGTGGGTAACGCTTCCTTTATATAGCCTTCTCATGAGGTCGAATAAGCCTCTTCTAGGCTGACTTGTGCTTGGAGGTCTTTTTTACTTTCTAGATAGAAAAATAAATTATTTTTGATGTTACAACTTGCCCAAATGGGTCTTATACAATTGATATGGACTCTCTTGACTCATGAAAATTATTCTTATGACACGACAAACCCTAGAAGCATGAAGAACATGCTTAACTTAGTTGACCAATCAAAAGAAGCATGAAACCGATGCTTGAAAAGTTACATAAGATATATATAATGACATGAGTACAATGATAATTATGAACACTGAAACTAGTTACATTTTCCAACTCCAACAATAGGATGTTTTGTTGAGATAGGAGGTGGCTTAGACGAAGGGTAATATTCATCTATTTGAGAGAAGTAGCTATCCTCATGCTTGGAAGAGGCTAGAGTCTCAAGTAGAACAAGAATTTTGGGAAATTGAACTTGAGGATCTCACAAAAAGTTAAGTCCTTGAGAGAGTTGTAGTTATGCACCTTGAAGGTGTGTTCTATGACAAAGAGGAGGGAGATCATGACCAACCATGTATCTTGCCATCAAAATGGTGTTGAGCTTCATAAACTCCATCCAAGAGGGATAAAATGAAAGAGAAGGGATTACTTTTGGAAGTAATCAAGTGGAAAGGTGGAGAAGAAGAAGGGGGGCTTGGTGAAGAAGGACATAATACTTTCTATGGTGAGAGTAGAAGATAGACACAAGAAAGAGAAAGCCTTTGCTTGATAGAGGGAAGGGTTGATGAGAACTCCCTAGTGGAGTTACTAAAATGCAATGCGAGGGTAATTTAGTGGGGGTACCATGCTACCAAAAGGAGGAATGAGAGTGGAGTTACCACTCAGTTTTAGGGAAACTAACATTGAGAAATCATAAGAGAAAGGAAGAGAGGAATGAACAAGGAGAGAAGGCCACTAGGTTACTTAGGGTTCTAGGGTTGATTATGTGACCTAGGGAAATGAATTAATTAAGGTAATTTGATTGTGTCTCAACAACAAAAATGTAACAACAAATTAACCAAGAGAGTGTACCTATAGAGGATGAAATCTTTTCTTTGGAAGACATTGGGTTTGGGATTAAGCGACTCACAATTGGGAAAGCTAAGGACATTGAAGGCTACCAAGTTGAGATTTTTAAAATAGGGGGGGCTTATCCTCATTCCTTACACACATAATCTCTTCAATTTGGCATTGAAGCAAGGATTCCCTAACCCTTGGACTTAGAGCCTTATTGTACCTATCTTTAAAAGTGGGGATAAAAGCATTCCCTCTAATTATAGGACCATTATGATTAGCCACATTTTAACCAACCTGTATGAAATTATTTTGGAAAAGAAGATTGGCCTATGGCTAGAAAGCCATGATAAAAGAGCTAAAGGCCAAGTTGGGTTTTGGAGATACTATTCAACTGTGGATCACCTTGTTACTCTTAGGATCATTGTAGAGGAGTGTAGCAATAATAAAAATGATCTCTTCTATTGTTCCGTTAACTCTATAAAAACTTTTGACACTGTTCCTAGGACAAACTTGTGGAAAAGGATGGAAGAGATAATGGTTCCTCTTGAGTTGAAGGTGGCTATGACAAGGTTGTATGAGAATGTTATTGACAATTTTAGGACCACTAAGGGTTGGTTGTTAGAAATTAGTTGCAATATTGAAGTCAAGCAAGGGTTCCCTTGTCCCCTACCCTTTTTTGGCATATATGTTGATAAACTAGAAAAGTGTTTGAATGATGTAGGTTGTGTTGGCCCCATGCTCACCAGTATAGTCATAACTGTTCTACTTTATGCTGGCAATATTGTTCTTTTGGCAAGGAGTCATCATGATCTTAGCAGGCAACTAAGAATCCTCCAAGATTTTTGTTCCAAGATGGGTAATGACTGTTAATACTGACAAAACAAAAGTCATGATAATTAAATCTAGAATGATTACATATGGTATTTTCATACATGACAACAACAACTTGGAGGATGGAAAGCTTATTATGGGCTTGAAAACAATTGTAAGTTGATAGATATTTTGATATGGGATAAAAAGAAACTCCTCTTTGATACTCTCACCACTCTTGTTATTTGATATGGATACGAGGTCCGGGGTTGTAGTATCTCCAGAGAGTCGTGGAGGAAGATAGAACATATCCAAAAGAAATTTGTAACCTACAACCTCTAGATTAAAGGAAATAAACCCTATCCTATCCTCCTAATCCAAGCAAGTCTTTTCCCCATTGAATGCATGGCTAGGACTAGGTATCTTATGTATAAAAGTAAGTTAAACAATATAGAAGACAAAAGGTTTTATAAAATTGCTTCCAACTCTAGCAAAAACTATCACCTTAGGCTCAAGTGGAGATGGCATAAGGATGACCATTCTTGGCTAGACCATTTGGGGATAAAAGAGGAGATCAATTTGTAGAATAAAGAAAATATTAAAGATATTATTACATCAAAATTTAAGGAGAAATGGTGGAATGATAAAGAGTTGGAGGAAAAAAGGAAGCTTAGATACTATAAGGAGGTGATCAACCCAAATATCATAAATCAGAATTATCTCTCTATCTTGACTTAGTGTAAAGAAGAAAATAAACATTGCTAAAATAAGAACAAATTATCATGAGCTTCATAGTGAGACTGGGCATTGGCCAATTCCCAAAACACCTTGGGGTGAAGTGTTTGTCACCTTTGCAACATTAAGAGGGTTGAGATGAGAAACACTTTCTCTTAGAGTGTCTAGCTTATACTCACATTAGATCTAAATTTCAAAATATTTGTTACACTACCAACCTTCTTGACCTTTTAAGTTGAAAAAACTATGGTGATCTTGGAACTCTTCTCTTAATGCTTTTCAAGTATAAAAATAAAATGCTAAAGAATTATGAGTAATCTCTTACCTTCTTAAGGTCCGATAGACCATTGTCATCATCATTAACAATGGAAAGCAAGCTAACTAAGGTTAACTTACTGATCTCCTTTGGTGAGCTAATTAATTAACCTAAATTCTGAAGATGAGAAAAAAGGAACTCACTTGGAATGACACTATTGTAGGTGTTGAAGTTGCTTGCGCTGAAGATGAGAGGTGCTACAAGCCTCCAAGAGAAGAATTCTTCTTTTGAATGAACTTGCAAATGTTGCTACACCTTCCTACAAAACATGCTTGATTTTGATCTCTAATACAATGCAGTAAAAATATATAGATCTACCATATAAATGATAGAACAATGAAGAGTTGTGTAGTGACCCAAAGTTCCCCTACTCCCTTGACCTCATTGTGATGGAACCTCCCTTGAGGTAGTAGGGTTGAATCGCCCAATATGTTGGAAGGAAGTAAGCCAATGGAGATGCCTTAGGACAACACAAATTTCAATGGACAAATTAATCCAAAAGAAAGAGATACTTGTAAAGGTGTTGGAGATTATAGGAACAAGTAGCCCAAGAGCATGGAAGATGAGTTAGATAGTTACATCAAGGCTTGATGCCAATCCAATTGTGTTCTTGTGAAATATAGGTTTTTAAAGATAGAAGATTCAAAGAGTATTTGAAGAGGATTTACATTAATGAGAGGAGCATAGGTAAACTCAAGGTTAAATTGAACATTAAACAAGTTGTTGGAAAATGTTTTGTATGATAGAGTTGTACCATGGATTTTGATCAAGTGCCACTGGTTTCTTAGCTTTTATCCAGGTGTTTTCCTTGACTTCAACATTCTGTTTCATGAGCAATGACTCACATATGCGATAAGATCCCTAAAACTCATGGGTTGATGCCAAGAAATCATTGAGGGTTAAGAAAGCTTTGATCATGTGGATCCATAGTTAAAAGACTCCAGATGGATTTGGGTCATTGAGGACTCAAAATGAGGCATCCTAACCATGGGCTATATAAGGGGCTCAGAGCCTTAAATATAACCCAAAGGACAGGCAAAATGAGTGCCCCAAAAGGTCTAACAGGGTCAAACCAATGACCAAGGTAATAGAGGAGGAGAGGCGAAGAGGAGTAACCTTACCTAAGTACTTCACATCCAAGACGTCATACATCTAGAGTAAGGCGAGGTTACACAAGGGAGAGTGATTTAGCACAAAAGATCATTTGTAAGAAAGGATAAGGGGTAACTAACTCACCACAGGGAAGTCAGACTAAAGTGTGAAATTCCTTTGCTACAATCACTATTTGTAAATACCCTATAATCTTTCAAGCATTCAAAAGAGGTTGTTGTTCTATACAGTATGCAAGGTACAGTAGCTTTTAATGTAGATAGGTTTCTGCACCAGATATGAAGAATTAGTGTGCTTTGTTGTATGGTAAAGAAAATTAAGACTAAAATATCAAGATCTGAAAGCCATGTTTCATTATATACCTGGTTAATATGCATGTGAATACAGTAGACACAGATATAAGAGTCTGACCATTGTTCTGTAATTTGGCGGCTTTCCCATTAATATTTACATTATGCAGTTGTCAAGGATTATGAAAAAGTTCAGGTATATATATTCTGTTTTCTAGTGCTTGTTTTAAGGGATATCGGAGTAACAGGAAGTGGGAAAATAAGAGGAACTCCAGGGTCCTTTATGTTCCTTATAGGCCTTGCACCGATGTTTAGAATTGAACTATGAATGCAGCGGGAAAGTAAGAGGAACTCCAGGGTCCTTTATGTTCCTCATAGGCCTTGCACCGATGTTTAGAATTGAACTATGAATGCCTGTTTGAGTTCTCTACTTGTTTATTCCATAGGACAATGAATCTAAATTTTATATTATAAATGAATGCTTTGAGCTGTTTTCTCTTTTGCAGGGTCAAATGATGCAGATGACAATGATGGTCACTCCAAAATTTCCCAAGGAGTTAGAATACCTGAACAAGGATGACAGATTGCTTCGCTGGCTTTTAGTGAAATATAGGGATACGTCCTATGGCCTGGAATTTGTGAATGAATCAGATTCCAGGGGAAGCTTCTATAATAAGTTTGCAAACAGGGATTTGTTTGAAGATGATGAAGTGGATGATGATGATGAGGAATACAAGCTGGAGGAGTCTGTTGATAATGAATCTAAGCAAGAAAATACAGACGTGTCTCAGGAGAATTAAACAAAGAGCTTAATTATGATGACTGGTCATTTCTTGCTGTCTGTTAAATCTTTAGTAATGAACCACTTTATTGGCTGGACAACTCTGGGTCCCAGGGCATATGATTTTTTATAGTATCAGCTTCCCTCTTTGCCACACTCTTTAGCATTTGTTTCACGACATCTCTGAAACAAAATCTCAATTCGAAGTTATGAAATTTATAATACTCTGTCTAGTTTAGTGATAGGGCTAAAGCTGTACTTTATAGGTTGCAACCTTCTCTAAATGTGTGAAGGCGAGAATTGTGCTGCATGAATGTTCAGTGTTGATATTTTATACTATGTCCTTCAAGGGAGATGTATTTCAATTATTATATTTTGTTCTTACATGATTTGTTGAAAGATTGAAATATATGTCTGAAAAGTTGTCAATTCATGTTATTCTACTCTTGTATGATCAATGGACCATTGCCAGTTACGGTAATGTGGGGGACGACTTTGCTCATAATATTTACTGGCATTTACTTCTGAAGGGTTTGGTTCAAATGCATAAGGTCTTTGGTTGTATATATTTTGAATTTATACTGGTTAAAGTAGATGTGACCATTTCAAAAACCAAGTCCTTTATAACCTAGACAGACAAAATCAATCTTTTTTATATAACATTACTTGGATGCCAATAAGGACAGGGTTATACACTCTAATGCCTATTTGTTCGAGTAAAATGCAGTATATTTCTATGCCTGATCGTCATGCTGCATAGATGATGCATCTTGTTTTCTATTTTTTTTCTTTGATGATGCATCATGTTTCTTCAACAATATTTTAGCTATTATGGGATATTTCTCTCTTGGGAGTTGCATATTGTTGCTGGTTCTCTAAGATAATTGGCTTATTGCAGCCATCTTGAAGCCTCCCTTCCTGAGTTCTTTCTTCCAGGTTAGTTCTTCATCTAGTTTTGTCACCCGTATCTTGCTTTCCCAGGTTATATTATTGTTGTGATTATACAGTTTATTTGGGAGAAGGGAAGGAAGGAGTCATTCTAGGGGTTACTGAACAATGAAAATGCACTTGAGAGGTGAACACCATACATCTAGTCTTATTTCAATTTTCAACAAATGCTTGGGAAGAAAGAATGGTTGCTGATAACCATGACAGCAGCAAAAATTCTTCACGTTAGAAAATAAATTTATCAGGACATGTGGAAAGTAGATTTATAAGGCAGCCAGAAATACGCATGGAGATAAACAATATTGAGAAGTGCTCTCTCAGTGTGAGTAGAGGAAGTGTGAACTGCAGGTCATAGTGGGTAATAATGCTCCCTCCATTCAATTTGTTGGGAATAAGTTTTTTTAGAATGATATTCAGCTAAAACATAATGCTATGTTTGCCTACGTTATCTTTGAAAAAAGGTTTACATAAATCTATATAATTATGCTTCAAAGGGTTCATCATCATCTAACCAATTTTGACATGATCAAATTTTATACTGCTATATATTTTGCTGCTGTGAAGTTTCAACATTTTTTACTGTTTATGTTTTAGCTTGCATATGTTTTTAATAGGAAGAACTTGTTTTACATCTAAAAGATGGAAGATTGCTTTTCACAGTATAAAATACATTAGCCCTTATTTCGCAAATTTCAAGGTCCATCAAATTGCATTCCAGGGAGTATAATATAGGTTTTTAGTTGATCTTTAAAGCTTTCCAATACAACTTTGTGACATGTTGCTCTATCCTATTTTCTTTCTTCAAATTCATTAGTCAAGTTTTCCAATTCCGACACATTTAATTGCACGTAACTTTTAAATCTGACTATAGCTTATGAATATTAGCATGTTTTGAAAAATTATTCCATTCATTGTGAGGTAGATGAGGCTATAAATTGCTTGTTCACGCTGCGCTTGGTTTTGGCATTCTCAGTCTCTTTAGGGAGATGCTTGCAAGCAAGGACTTTTCCACTTGTTTTTGTACTTTTTACCATTCTTTATCATATATTTTTATCACTATTACAATGCACTTTTAATCACTATCATATTCAATTGAGCTTCGTTTCTGTACTTTTTACCATTCTATATCGTATATTTTTTTATCAATATTATACAGAACTTGTTATCACTATCATATTCATATGAGTTTCCTTTCGTTGCTGTTATGTTGTTACATGTTTCATAGGGCATGTGGTAGTGTGACAATAATTATGCTTAGTGTTGTGAAACTTAGCAGGGATTGACAAGTCTTACAAAGTCTTTTATGAAACAGGCACTTGCTTTAAACTCATGGGAAATCTCACCTCAACCCTAGACTGAGTGGAAACTTGCCCAAATTTGTGAAAACTTGTCAAACTTGTTGGAACTTGCAAGAACTTGTGAGTTTGACCCTTAGAAGGGAAACAAATGAGTCAATGACAACATAAAAATTTTAAATTAAAAGTTTTCGTTTTCCCTTATGTTTCCCTTTATATCTTTACTTAATTTTTCCCATATTATCATCAATAGTTCCAAGATGTTTGACAGCGTTCCAACTTTATTGGACCTCATATGAAGAAAATCAACTTTCACATCCCACCCAGTTTTCAATAAATCAACTTTCACATCCCACCCAGTTTTCAATAGACAACAGTTTTCAAGACGGAATTTTGTAATGACATGTTCTTCAGAACTTTTTTTCGGAATGCAGTGATATCAGAGTTGGAACAGAGGTAGCCGTTATAAAAGGACACACCCGCATAGAACATAGCCCCAATCAGGAATGAAACCACCATCTTGACATTATGTTCCAGAACTAACAACTTTACTAGCTAATTTGATAAAAGAATTGGAGGATGTTTATTTGTTCAGAGGAAAAAAACACTGCTTTATATATAGTACCAATACATTTTCAATAATAAAGCATGCATAAAAACTCCAGCAAACAGAATGAGAGAGTGCATCTCCTTGTCCAAGTTATGGGTCAATATGGAGCTAAGTATAATAGCTCATTTGTGCACAAAAATGCTGACTTCTACCTCTTAATGAATCTGGATTAAACAGTGACATATATTTTCAAAAATTTAGCAAAATATAATGGACATTGTCTATAAAACTACGGAAGTTGGATCGAGCCAGCCTGTCTAACAGTGTTGTCCTCCAGATATTGAAAGTGCATAAAACTTGTAGCCTCGGTTAGACCCTTTTCCGACAGTGAATCAGCAACAATGATAGACTCCCTGAAAATGTGATGAAAGGTGATGCTTTCAAAGGTAGTTTTAAACTATGTATATGGTTGAGCCAACCATCAAGATGAGGAGGAGAAAGTACAATTTTCCCTAGCACTTCGTCAATGAGGGACTTGGAGTCCCCATATACGTGAAGTGTACTCATCGAGAGCTCCTTTGCAAACCATAGAAGTCCCCATAATGCCAAGATCTCAGCCCTCATGTTAGTGACAGTGCCACTGTGCCAAGATATTTTGTATTGTTTTCTTTTGCAGATCCTAAGCCATACACCACGGCCGCATATTCCTGCTTGTGCAGAACCATCGAAGTACCCTGCAAGAAATTGTCTGCAAGGATGAAAGAGACGAACACTTAAATCTTTATCCCCATGCACACTTATTTTTTGTGTGCCCATCCATGTCCCGATGTTGGTACAAATCCTGTGGATGTTGATGGGGATATCGTAAAAAAATGTGTCCGTTCCTAGCACGCCATATTTCCCAGAAGATGTAGAGAGGAATAAGCTGATGTATTCCCACCCTCTCGATTCACCAACAAAGACACTGTTCAACAGAGAGGTAAGTTCTAAAAGGAATATGAAAATATTGTAATATCCAGTGCCATACATGTGATGCAATTGTGCATTCCAATAGAAGATGTAGAATTGTCTCAGATGAATTTTGACATAGCGCACCAACCTGGCCCATATATACCCCTCTTACGTAGGTTCTCCCAAGTTAGTGTTTTGTCATGCCAAACCAACCAGGTGAAGAGAATGATCTTAATGGGAACCTTGAGTTTCCAATTTTTTCTTAACCTACAAGTATTATTTAATGAGAGTTTAGAACACAAAATGTACCTGTATGTGTCCGCCACCTCCAATGTTCCCTTATGGCAAATCCCACCCCATGTGATGTAGTCGCCTCTCTTAGTGTTGCACAAACACTCTTTTAAGTTCCAAAATGTGGTTTTCCCAAACATCCGCTCTGTGTCCAACCAGTCCGATATCCATGGCCTTCTTCCAAACAGGAAACAAACGATGCCAGCGATGAATGACTTGTTCCAAATAGAAATATCCCCTGGCATGTAGTTTGTCTATAATATCCACTGTGAGGCCAGCGACAAGATTAATGCCCAGAATATGATCTAAACCAATTAGTATGCAATTTCCTTTACCAAAATACCATCAAAGCCGCTGGAGAAACCAAGATTTTACTTTGTGGAAACTCAACCAAATATAAGAACCAATTTTTTTACCCCTATGGTGCCATCCTCGATCCAATCAAAAACATTCTTATATTTCAGGTACTTCGCCCGAATGATGTCCCTCTAGATACCCTCTTGAAAATAGAGCATGCCATAAGGACTTTATCAAACAACTCATCCACAAACCATCCAAATACTTTCACGTCCAGAATCCCCCATCCACTATATTCCTTTGGGATGGTGATCTTATCCCATTTGATCTGATGGAATTTTCTTCCCTCCCTGGTGCCAACCCAATTGATGTGCCCTCATACTTCGAATTTTGGAAACCCATCCAAATACTTTCACGTCCAAAATCCCCATCCACTATATTCCTTCGGGATGGTGATCTTATCCCATTTGATCTGATGGAATTTTCTTCCCTCCCTGGTGCCAACCCAATTGATGTGTCCTCATACTTCGAATTTTGGAAATAATAGTTGTGGGAAGTATATATAAATGTGCCCATTATACCAAAATCTGCTAAAGAACCGTTTGTGCAAAGGGTGTATCTCCCCCCAAGGTAAGCCATCTATGAGACCAGCCATATAGTTTGTGGCAGAATTTATCCAGGAGCCATAACCAGTCAGTAGATCTGTAATTGTTGGGCTTGAGTCGATATCCCATATATGTGAAGCCTTCACACAGGGGCTTTGTTACAACACCAAATATACCAACAATAAAATCGATCACCTCCTGGTCTCCGCCTAAAATATAGGAGAATTGATTTGCCCCCATTTACCATCAACCTAGATGCCTCGCCAGATCTCACAAAGATATAATGTAGTGTCGACCATTGTGATCTAGATACCATCTCGAAAGTGAGGATGTCATCAACGAAAAAACTATGGGAGCTATCATCATACATACCCAAATTTATGCCACAGAAAAGACCCGATGATCGAGCCTCTTTGATTTTAAGGTTGAGCCTGTCCATAACCAAAATAAAGAGTAGGGGCAAAATTGAGCATCCCTGCCGCAATTCCCTTCTCACTTGGAAAAAACGGGAAGGATATCCATTAATCAAAACCGCAAAATAAATTGAATTAGCACATGGCATAATCCATTCAACATTGTACATCGCCAGTCCAATCTTCGTCAATATGAGGTGCAAGAATGTTCAATCCACACAATTGTATGCCTTTTGGAAATCCACCTTCATGACCAATGCCTCCATTTCCCTCGCGTGAATGGAATGTATGCATGCATGTGTTGTGGCCACCACATCATGTATCAAACGTTTATGCAGGAAACCATATTGTTCTCGAGAGATATGCGCTGAGAGAGTAAACTTCATGTGCTCCGCAATGATTTTAGAGATAAGTTTGTATGTTATATTACAAAGCGATATTGTTCGAAAATCCAAAAAACGTGGAGGGAAAAATTATCTTCGGAATGAGAGCTATAAAGGTTGAATTAATGGCCCCTGTAACATTCTTGGCGGCCTTCGATTCTTCGAACATATTCAGGAGCTCCAGCCCCATCAAAACGAAGAAATGAAGGAAAATCTCTACTATCTAGCCATTCAAGCCTGGACATTTTTCCTTTGCAAAAGATTTCAATACCCTTTGTACTTCGTCCATCTCAATTGGTTTGAATAATGCCTCATTTTGTTCCATGTCAAACATGAGAGGATAGTTCTCTGACCCCCAAATTTGGTCCTCAATGTTAACCCCAGATCGATCCCTGTAAAAAGATTAAAAAAATGCACTGCTTCTTCGAGTATCTCGGCTGTAGTGAAAACATTCACATCATTTCCTCCCTTTATTTGCCAAATTGTATTAATGTTTCTCCTTTGGTTTGTGTATCTCTGAAAGAAGCAGTAGCCATAAAGCTCGACTTTTCAAGCGCCAAGTGGCTTCCTGGATTTGTAACATGTGCCTTCTTTTGCCCTACAACTCCTTCAGCCGCTCTAATTGTGATTGGGTAGGGGCCCTTTTATCCAATTTCCTGCCAAGACAATCAATCTCCGCAACAATAACCTTCAATTCCATGAAGATGGATTTTTTTTAAGTCATTCCCATATTCGGACCCGACTCTTGAGAAATTGTAATTTCTCAGAAATGTGGTGCATGGAAGATGTCCCCGGCTCCAGAACCACCATTTTCCAAGTTGTAGTAACCAATTTGTTGAAATCTTCATCCTCCAACCATATTCGATTGAATTTAAGGCAATGCCCAGGCTAACTTGTTTTGTCCGCCATTGTAATACAATGGGAAGGTGATCTAAAATGAATGTCCTATCCACCTAGGACCACAGATTCCCCAATCGCTCAAACATGTTTTCATGCACCAAAAAGCGGTCCAAACTTTTCCCAATATGTTTTTCCCTTGTTTTGCCATTATACCAAATGGGAGAAAGAGGATGAGGATATATGTCCATCAAATGTTTTTCTGCAAAAAGAGTCTATAGTCTATCAGCCAAAGGGTCCCGCCCACACATTTCCCCAACACCCCCTCATGGAGAGAGTGGAATTGAAGTCTCCCACAATGATTAGAGAATCGATCTTGATGATATCACTTGCCTCCAAACAGTCCCAAAATACCACCCTGTCCTTATATGGAGCATAGAGGTTAAGAAAATGTATTCTTTTTGAATCTCCTTGAATGTGTCCTGTCAACAAGATGCCAATGAAGCATTTATATGCAGCCAACGACAACCACCGGGGGTCCCAAAAGGCTACAAAGCCCCCTGAAAACCCACAAGAATCAACAATCACCATGTGCCAAGCCAGGAAATAATGCCAAAAATATTTAATGACCTTATGAGAGACCGCCATAGTTTCTTTCAACAGAATAATATAAGGACAAACATAAAGGAAAAGATGACTGAGGGAAAGAAGTTTAGAGGAACCCCCCCATACCCCGCATGTTCAGGGAGAGACAAATCAATCCTGTGGACTGGTCGCATCTTCTCTAAAGGCTCGAGGGTCATAAGAAGAAATGATGGGAACATCTCATAATTATGATAAATCTTGAAAAAGAAGTGACTTCGGGTTCGATCTTCCTCTAAAGTGTCTACTACCCTTGCCTCCTCTATGTCTAACAATAATGTTGAGGGTCGAGTTTGGACTGATAGTTGGAGAGATAGAGCACCCCACACCCTTATGGATCGTGAAGGCAGCCAAATCCAGTACAAGGTTAACCACTAGCATTTGCACCAGATGTTGCAAAGGAAACACCATAAGGCATAAATTGAAGAACGTAAATACAACAAAAAAAATACTTTGATAAAGTATAAAAATATATCGAATGCTCAAATCAAAGCCCCATTAACTGGAACCACTTAGTAGACATATCTATCAACATTAGGATTACACATAATGATCAGGAAATTGCCATAGACAAAGAACACCTTTCACAACAACATTTTCTCACATCCACATTTTAAAAAATGCCTTGGAACGCGATTGGAGTCTCCCATATTGCCTTTTTCATTATGAAAATAAAACTTCCATATTGCTATTTTCATCTTGAAGATTGTTAGTTCATTGTTGTAAAGTGTTAGTGTGTTAGATTCTTGACTATTTCCTGAAGTAGATCAAATTCAACCAGGACTGTATTTTGGGCATACCTCTGTAATGAAATTTCAGAAAAATTCGTTGGTCTGAAGGGTTACTTTGTTTGGCTTTGAACTGGTCCTCAAATTCCCTAACAAATTTCTAAGGCTCTGTAATAATCACAACCTCTTTTGAACACCTTAAATATATTTTTAAAGTTGCTCGTGGTGCAACAACCCCTATTCTGGTGAAGGTTCTTGGAATGTACTTCAAGGTAAATTTGAAATCTTCTCTGGAAATTTTGGGCACCCTCAAAGGACATGTCTAAAGTTAAATGATTAAATGGGCTATACCCTCTATTTTTCCTTCTTATACACAGTCTGATTTTAGTTGAGGATAAGACCTAGTTTGTGGACCAGCAACATTCCTAGATTGTTTATGGTGTCAATAGAAGGACAATTTAGAACTTTGCATAAGTTATTATAAGTGACAAGGGCGATAAAAGTAACCAATGTTGCAAAGAACATACTAATCAATTTCGCTAGCTACAAAACTGCATTCGACCCTCCTTTGATGATTAATCTTTGAATTTCAGCACCTGTCTACCAGAAGTCCTTCGCATGACTGAAGCTGCCAGTGGAGAATTTCGGCCTGCATATCTAAGGTGTCATCCAAGTATTTTTCATTTTGGCCTAGGGAGATCAAAGTTTGTAATTGAAGGATCTGTAAGGATTGATAAAATGTGGAGCAGTTTCGGCCCTATAATAGAGAAAATCTCTAAATAAGATCAAGGTAACATGACATTGATCTAAGTGTATTATGTTGCCTAACCTCAGGTAGTTGTCCCTCAACAGTATAGTCAAAAGACTTGATCAGGTATGTGTGATTTAGGACGATCCCTGAGTAGCATTGCTAAAGATCTATGTTGTGATCCGACCTTATGTTTAACCTTTCACAGTGGATCTGAAAGGCATGTCTACAACCCTTCTATAGGGAACCTTTTCTGCCTTAGTGGTGATCTAACCAGTGACCTTGTGAAGTCCTGAGGTTTATGTTTGTGACATCATGGCATGATCCTGAATAAAGTTATGAAGGTTTCCAGGTATGAGTAGAAGATGTACTGATATTCAAAATACCTATGGGAGGATATATGGCCAATATATTTAATCTGTATGCAAAGAAACATTTGAAAAAAGGAAGCATGATCTCATCAGAATTGTAGTAACTACCTCAGGGGGTTGTCTAATAAACAAGGGTATTATATTAAGATTGTTGCTAAAGCGCAGATTTGTAATTACACCAAAATTCAGTAATCATAGAGACGTTGATGTGAAAGGAAAACATTTATGTAGCATATGTAGCCAAGTAATCTTCTTGGAACGAGATTCGGGGATAGTTTGGGCTCATGATTACCTTCTTGGGTTATGCTTCTGGTAGGGTTTCATTGGGTTTTCTCAAGCCCCTTTTCACAAACAGTTCTAAAGAAGTTCACACTCAGATTCTTGACTATTTCATGAAGCAGATCAAATTCAACCCGGACAGTATTTTGGGCATACCTCTGCAATGCAAGTTCAGTAAAATTCGTTGATCTGAAGGGTTACTCTGTTTGACTTTTAGCTGGTTCTCAAATTCCTTAACAAATTTCTGATGCTCTGTAATAATCACAGCCTCTTCTGAACACCCTAAATATATTTTTAAAGTTGCTCGTGGTACAGATTCTTGACTATTTCCTGAAGGAGATCAAATTCAACCAGGACTGTATTTTGGGCATACCTCTGCAATGAAAGTTCAGAAAAATTCGTTGATCTGAAGGGTTACTTTGTTTGGCTTTTAGATGGTCATCAAATTCCTTAACAAATTTATGAGGCTCTGTAATAATCACAGCCTCTTTTTAACACCTTAAATATATTTTTAAAGTTGCTCGTGGTACAACAACCCCTATTCTGGTGAAGGTTCTTGGAATGTACTACAAGGTAAATCTGAAGTCTTCTCTGGAAATTTCTGGCACCCTTAAAGGACATGTCTGAAGTTCTAAAGTTAAATGATTAAATGGGCTATATGCTCTATTTTGCCTTCTTATACAGAGTCTGATTTTAGTTGAGTATAAGACCTAGTTTGTGGACCAGCAACATTCCTAGATTGTTTATGGTGTCAATAGAAGGACAGCTTAGAACTTTGCATAAGGTATTGTAAGGGACAAGGGCGATAAAAGTAACCAATGTTGCAAAGAACATACTAATCAATTTCACTAGCTACAAAACTGCATTCGGCCCTCCTTCTTTGATTATTGATCTCTGAATTTCAGCACCTATCTACCTGAAGCCCTTCACATGACTAAAGTTTCCTGTGGAGAATTTCAGTCTGCATATCTAAGGTGTCATCCAAGTATTTTTCGGTCTGGTCTAGGGAGATCAAACTTTGTAATTGAAGGATCTGTAAGGATCGATAAAATGTGGAGCAGTTTCGGCCCTATAATAGAGAAAATCTCTGAATAGGATCAAGGCAACATGACGTTGATCTAAGTCTATTATGTTGCCTAACCCTAAGTCACAAGGTTCGACGAACCTGAAGCTTCAGGTTTGAAATTCGGCGAACCTGTAAAAAATTTTGAAATTCGTTCAGGTTCGCCGAACCTGAAAGTCAAACCTGAAGGCAAACCTGAACGAACCCGAACCCTGTCGAACCTAAACGAACTTAAACGAACTTGAAAAATTGAACCTAAAAAATTGAACCTGAACGAATTAACGCGAATTTTAAGGGTTTTTTTTGAGGTTCAATAGCTTTTTGGGTGGTTTTAGTTGCCTGTTTATGAGAAAACCTTGGGTCACAAACTGGTTTTCTTCATCGCTTCCCACCAACATTTTATTTATAAACCACAGTGCTAGACGCATTTGGCACAAGCTGTCGAGTGGTTTCAGGTTTGATTGTCAGTCTGTCATTGTTGTATGCTGTGAGCCTGTGACTATGATTATGTGAGTGTGGTCTTGCTGCGGTCTGCCCAGTGCCGGGATCGCTGTGAGTGTGGTGACGTGGTTTTGCAGTTGCTGCCCCAGTACCCATTGCCGAGGCCCGACACCTTCCATCGTTAGCCTTCGACGTTGACACAACCTCACACAGGTATGTACCGCATATGTTGGCCCATTGCTGCCTTTAATTAATCCACGGGTGTCGGAACAAATGTATATAACTTGCAGCGTACTGTGGTACAAGTTACAACCTGTTACTAAATATATATATATATATATATATATATATATATATATCCACGGGTGACGGAACAAATGTATATAACTTGAAGTGTGACTGTGTACAAGTTTACAAGTTTTGCCCACGTTTCTCCCTTTTTTTTGAACTCGTTTTGGGTTGTCTCGAACTCTCGGTGACGCTTCTCCCTTTTCTAAACTCGTTCAATGATTGTCATCTCCGATGGGGATATGGTCAGCTCAGCCAATGCCAATGAATGATCGCATTCTCACTTGCAAGTTGCACGTCACTCAATTTCTCCAGAATCATGCCCACATTAAGTTCACATGGCCGTCCTACATTTTTTGTTCATACCTTGTGACTTAAATACCTTCTTATAATCATTTGACAATTTTTTTTTCAATGTCTGTCGGCTGGGTTAAATTTCCCGTTCGTATTTTAAGGGTCAAAACATTCTCCATGGCTTCCTTTGAGGCCAGTGCTTTCGAGAAATATTTTTGTGGCATATCCTCAGTTTTCAGGCTTCCAGTAGATGGAGAAATGTATTGACTGGTGGTTTGACAGGATTATCACAAAGTCACAGCTAACACTTGAACAGGTCAAATTCTCAAGCTGTCAAAAGATAAAATATGTTGTTCTGAAAGCATAGTTCTGAGTCCCAATGATGATATATATGATATTGGTAACTTTATCTCTCAATCGTGATTCGTGAATCTGTGATTACATATCATATTAGTTGAACCTAGGAATAAGTGAATCTGGCTATTGTTTGGCAACTAGTGTAATTTGTTTAGTGGGAAAGTTTTGATCCTCATATGATCAATGATGTCATCATTGATATTTATCTTTATCTGTATTGTGTGATGCGTAACAATAAAATCAGTTACAAAAACGTGGCCTTCTAATTGTCTTTATTGCAGTCTTGTTTGCATCCTCAAATTAAGAATGTCTGGAACAACTTTAGGTGTTTTAACTTCTTTTGCTGAATACTATTTAAAAGAATTTCAAGGTTGCTTTGGCAACAACACCAAGTGGTTCCTCTTGTCAATTGGAACTCAGAAAATGTTTCCTGCAAACATTTATGGAAAACAGATTTTGTCAAAGTGTGCTGTAAGTGTCCACACTCAAAATAAAAAGTGAATTAATTGACCCTCTTTTTGGTCTGATAGGGATGGCTTCTAAGAAGTCTATAGTTTTCCTTGTATCTCTATTGCATGCTATTAATAGGCTCTGACTCCTGAGTCTTGACCCATAGTTCATCTATGAATATTAATATTTTTTTTTTTTTATCACGGGTCATGTGTAAATTACTAAATAGTAATATATATCTCCTCTTTACTTCAATCAGATTATTGTAGTGTCAAGTTTTGCTACAGGGTGTTTACTACTCTTTGAGTCTGAGCATTGCTTCCATCTCCCATGGTCCTCATCATCTCTCGTCACCTGTTAATGCATCTCCCTAAATTGAAATTATGGTCAAAGTTTCAAACAGAAAGTTTTCATTAATTGCTTTGGTTGATGCAAGCTGTTTGTAAAAACGTTTCAACCAAAAAAATATATTGTTTGCATTTATTTTATCATTGCAAATTTTGATATCAAAGCAATCATGTCTATATTGGAGGCTAGCCATAATGGTGAAACACTGAAATATATACATCAGATCAGTGACAGTGCTGTGGAGTCCCTACCCACCTACCTGACCAAGATACTTGGCCTTCAGAATTGTGATCCTATATGAGGATGGCACTGCTTTGATGCCCTGATTTATAGATAGCCCATGGTGCATGCTGTAGATTCTCTATCTCCCTGCCTACCCACCTTACAAAGAATTTTGGCCTTCAAAAATGCAACGTGGCCTGAGGATGGCATTGTTTTGATGCCCTGCTTTCTGGATGGCCCATAGAGCATGCTGCAGATATTCCATCATGTCTGTGCTTAATTTTTCTTTCAGATGTTCAAACTTTCTCTCTAGTACTTGTATGAGTATCGTCTTTTGGCCTTCAAGTGTTCAAATTTTCTCTTTGGTACTTGCATCATCTCTCTGCATCTTTTTGCAAGATTTCCAGCTTGAGGTTAATGTTTTGAAGGAATGCAAAATATTTGTCCCATTTTCATTTATTCAGTTTCCTCTCTTAATTTCATTGTCACTGGTCTCTACACTTCCTCAACAATTGACAAGTGCAGACTGACATTGTCCAACAAAAGTCATGTTCCTTAGATCTGTTCCAGTATAAATTCAGGGGTCTTCAGTTGAAACTTGATACTCTATCACTATGTATTGGGATGTACCGAATGGCCTAAAATTGGTTGTTGGTAAATCATTGACAATTAGTTATGGAAAGCTAAACTCAACCTTTTTAGTTATAAAAAACTAAATGTGACAATTATTCCAACTCCCAAAATTACAGTATAAGGCTTAAGTGCATTCCAAACGATAGTCACTCAGTTTTTAACTTTTTTCTTTGTAGACCAATATGTTAACCAAATCTTTAAGTGTGGCATTCAGTATTTATTTTTACATTATACCAGAAACCTTTCATTTTCTAAATGTCACACAATCTGTAGAGTATTTTCTTTGATTATAAATTAGTTCTATTCCCTTCAACTTTCAAGGCTTCAAGTTGAAAGTTTCAAGAACCCCACTCATACAGATGGCAGGAATTAGGGCTGTGTACAAATGAGATCATACTAGGCTGTAGGCTTTGGAGAATATTAAAAAGTCCTAACCCCTTTGCTGCCTCAACACAAACAACTAGAGGTCACAGCCTTTTGACATGCATTAGAAATCATTATTTCATATTTTGTGACTCAATAGGCGTGATTCAATAGATTTTTCTTACTTTTTAATCAAGATATCAAGTTTTATTTATATTTGAATTTCATTATTTTATCATTTATTTAAAGTCGAATCTTAATATACCATTGCCAACAAAAATGCAGACATATTTGTCATGGCACCTCCAAAGTCAATGGCAAAAGCATGGAAATATGTGGAGAAATTGGATGGGCCTCATGGGAGGCATTTAAAATGCAAGTTATGTAATAATGATTTTTTTTGGATCTTTAACTAGAGTCATGGACCACTTACTTTCTGTCACTAATGGGAAAGGAGGTGGCGTTGAAGGTTGCAAGAATGTGTCTGCAGAGCTCAAGGAGACACTTCAAAAAGATTATGACAATATACAAAAGGCTAAGAAAGTGAATGAAAACAAAAGACAACGTGTTCAAACAGAAATGGCAATGAATTACAATTCATTATTTGCACTTTCTTCAAGCATGGTTGGTGTTGGGAGTTCATCTCAGTCAAAGATCAGTAAATCAAGTGGGGCAGCTACATTAAATACTCTTTGGAAGCCCATGCAAAAACAAGAAGTTGATGATGATGTAGGTGATATGTTTTTTGAATCTGCAATTCCATTTAATGTGGCAAGAAGTCCTTACTTCATCAACGCATGTAAGATGATGGCAGGTTTTGGTAAAAGATATGTCCCTCCTAGTTCTAAGACCTTAAGGACCACTATTTTGAAGAGGTCAAAAGAAAGAGTTACAAACAATTTGCAGAAGATCAAAGACTCTTGGAAGGAAACAAGGTGCACAATTTTATCAGATGGTTGGTCAGATATGAATCATAGACCTCTTATTAATGTGTTGGTTTTTTTGCCCTAAAGGGGTACTTTTTTTGAAAGTAGTCGATGCATCAAGGAATAAGAAGACCTCTGAATTTATTTTCAAGATTTTAGAGGAAGCTATTCTTGAGGTTGGAGAAGAAAATGTGGTCCAGGTTATAACTGATAGTGCTTCAAATTGTGTTGGAGCAGGAAAAATGGTCATGGATAAATACAGAAAAATATATTGGACACCTTGTGCTACCCATTGTCTTGACTTATTGTTACATGACTTGGCAAAGTTTCCATGGATTAACAAGACAGTTCGGAGGGGGAAACAAATTTCTCCCTTCATATTTAACCATCAACTCACATTGAGCTTGTACAAGAATAATGCATCTAAAGAGTTGCTCAGGCCTTGTGACACCAGGTTTGCCACATATTGTATTACTATCAAAAGGCTAGTTGAAGAAAAAGGGAGTATAAGAGGTGTTTTTTGCAACAATGAGTGGGAAAAGTCTCATCTTTCAAAGGAAGCTAAAGGAAAGGAGTTGGAACAGGCGATTTTAGGGAATGCTTTTTGGGACAATTCTCAGAAGGTCTGAAAAGTATGTGAACCAATTGTTGATATGCTTCGCATGGTTGATAGTGATACCCCTTCCATGGGTTTTGTTTATGAGAGCATGGATTGTGCTAAAGAAGCCATTGCAAAATCTTTTAATAATGAGGAAAATGAGTACATTGCAATATGGGAGATGATAGATGAAAGATGGAAGATGTTGCATAGTCCTTTAAATGCAGCAGCTTGTTATTTGGATCCTAGACTCTTTGGGATAGAAAGAACAAATGATGCAGAAGTCATGAATGGCCTTTATGATGCAGTTGAACAGTTGGTCTGTTGTAGATCTGAACCGGAAATATAATATAATGCAAATAAACCCAAAAATGATATGAAATGATTCTTTATTGATATCATTTCATATACAAAAAGTAAAAAAAAATCTCCACTTTTGTGCCCAAGAAAGTGCTCTGATACCACTTGTTGTATATATAACCCAAGAATAAGATAGAAATGTTTTATTGATCAAACCCTTGAGGTAGGGCAACACCATACATTCACTCCTTAAGGAAGGAGAATACTCCACAAGCCATATGCTTGTTCATACAAGACTACTTCTCTTCATATCTCTCCATGTGGAGTCTCTAGCCTCTATATAGGCCTCATACATACAATACCATGCATCATTACCATGGTTTCCTCATACCATCAACTAATACCATGGGCCCCTTACATTATTATTAACTACTTGTGGTCCCTTACATGACATGGGTTAACCACCTTATTTATTACTGGCCCATCCCATTATTACATTATTATCTTGGGTACCTCCCTCGGTACCCCATATTACCCCCTCTAGGTATATAACATGGTCCCTGATCTAGAAGAATGCAAGAGAATTAGAGAGCAGCTCCGAGCATACAGTTTGGAAGAGGAATATTTTCAAGGTCTAGTGCAGTACAAGATAGGCCCAATATTCCTCCAGGGAGATGGTGGCGGTTTTATGGATCAGAGACTCCTGAATTGCAACGTTTTGCAATTCGTATTTTGAGCTAGGGATCCAGTGCCTCTGCTTGTGACAGGAACTGGAGTAGCTTTAACCATATCTAGTCCAAGAAAAGAAACAAATTATTGTCTAAAAGGTTGGAAGACCTTGTTTATGTTCGCAGTAATTTGAAGTTGGCCTTGAGTAGTGTGGCCAAAGATGCATCTAGTTCCTTCGAGCCATGGTTTGATGCTAATTTAGAGCCAGAAGAAGATGATATTAGCACTGATGGTGACTCACTAGATGATCCAAATGTTGGAATTCCATCTATTGATGACTTTAATGATCACTATTCTAGTGCCTTTACTATGCCATATGCAAATGATGATTGAGAGATTTTTTATCATACTAGAGTCTAGTAGGCCATAAGTATAGATTATCTATGTTTTTTGAATTTCCTAGAACAATTTTATGGATTTTAACTATTTGGCAAT
>APFE030901828.1:175088-213342 GCA_000404065.3 Pinus taeda | reverse complement strand
TTTTGATTATGTTTTAATTATGTGATTTTTTAAAAGATTACTAGTATTTGACATTCATTTAAATTTTGAAGACTGAAAATTATGTCATTTCCTTTTGCAAACTACCATTGTGTATGTTTACACTTAACTAGATGTTAGAATGATTACATTATTCATGTATGTTTACTAATAAGAATTTGTATTCATGTGTTTATGGATCGATTTTTGAATTTTTTTACTATTTTGTCATATATATATATATATTGAAAATATGTATAGTCGAACCTAATGCCGAACCTCATTCGAACCTGATCGGAAAATTTGAATTCGAATCGAACCTAGTCATTGTCGAACTCGAATTCGAACTCGAACCGTGTGACATAGGCCTAACCTCATTTATTTGTCCCTCAACAGTAGCACTGCTAAGGATCTATTGTTGTGATCCGACCTTATGTTTAACCTTTGATAGTGGATCTGAAAGGCATGTCTACAACCCTTCTATAGGGCACCTTTTCTACCTTAGCAGTGACCTAACCAGTGACCTTGTGAAGTCCAGAGGTTTATGTTTGTGGCATCATGGCATGATCTTGAATAATGTTTTGAAGGTTTCAAGGTATGAGTAGAAGGTGTACTGATATTCAAATTACCTAAGGGAGGATATATGGCCAGTATATTTAATCTGTATATAAAGAAACATTCGACAAAAGGAAGCATGATCTCATCACAATTATAGTAACTACCTCAGGGGCGAGGTATGGGGAAGTGACCAATCCCAAACTCACCATGATCTTAAAAAAAAACTAAGATCAAATAATTGCGGTTAATCATCTGGGAAGAAGAACCTTGTTCAAAACAAAGGAATCATTAGTTTAATGGTGAGGTCAACGAAGTTTTAACTTATAACCCAATGAATGAGATGAGATTCCAGATGAATAGGTCAGCTCAAATTCCATGCAAATTTGGCAGAATGACTACCTCTCGAACCTTGCAGAGAAATTAAAGGAAGTCTGCTCTACGAGGTGCACCCCCTTGGGCCATATTTCTTGAAGCACAAAAGAGAAAAAGAGAACAAAAAAGGGACAACAGTTCAATGATCAGCTTTCACAGGGTGGATCAAGACTAAACTTACGACATAGGCTTATCCTTAGATCAGGAGAATACTTTTAATACACAAAACCAAAAATCTAATACTAACCTCCTGCACGAACCTCACATAATCTGTCAACAGAAGTGGGTTAACAGGATCTGCCTGCAGCATTTTCTTATAGTAAGAATCTGTGCTATAGGAATCTGATCCAAATCCTCCTCCTCTCTCTCCATACCTTCCTCCACCAGACGACTCACCTCTATTTTCATCGCCAAATCCTCCATTACCAGAACCAGTCTCAGTCTTAGATCTCACACCGAAGCCAATCCAGTACCTCTATATACCCTATCACCGGTCCAATTCTAAATCCTCCTTCCAGATACAAAAAGCCCCTCACCTCCATGGATTCCACTGACTGCCATGATTTTTTCCGAAGATTCTCCAGGGCTCTGAAACCCAATTGAAATTGGGCTATTAAAATCCTCTTCCAAAGACTCGTCCAATATGCCATTGATCAGAAAAAATTCCGTAGAGGGACTTTCACTGAGGTCCAAAGAACCAGAACCCCTCCTTACCCTCTCCCTGCTTGAACAGGCATCAGGCAATGGGTCATGCAAATCAGCTTCATACAGCGTACTATACAGCGTACTTACGAATTTGGGTTGTGCATCATGATGAACCCACTTCAAATCGGCAACATCTAATTGGGTTAAATGAACATATATGCGCGCACTCAATTCTGATTCAGGTTGAATCCCAATGAGGGAATTCAATGCAGTAGTATATGGCCTGTTTGAAGCAAACCGACTTGTTTGAAGCAAACCGTTTCTGAAACGAATGCGTAACCATTTTGATTGAACGACTGAAATTGAGGGAATTCAATGCAGTAGTATATGGCCTGTTTGAAGCAAACCGACTTGTTTGAAGCAAACCGTTTCTGAAACGAATGCGTAACCATTTTGATTGAACGACTGAAATTTTTGTAATAGTATAACATAGAATCCTGAATCCTGTGGCCCACAAGGATGGCACAGATGACAGGTGTGCAGAGAGGGGAGTTGAGCCACAGATGACAGTGACAGGTGTGCAGGTGACAGGTGTGGTGTGCAGAGAGGAGAGTTGATTTCAGAGAGAGGGGAGGGAGTTGATTTCAGAGGGAAGATGCGACAGATGACAGGTGTGCAGAGAGGGGAGTTGAGGTGACAGGTGTGTAAAGAGGGGGAGTTGTGCAGAGAGGGGAGTTGAGGTGACAGGTGTGTAAAGAGGGGGAGTTGAGACAGATGCCAGGTTACCGGTGTGCAGAGAGGGGAGTTGATTTCAGAAGAAAACGCCGTAAGAAATAAGAAATTCAAAACGTAATAAAAAATAAGAAATTCAAGCCGTAATAAGAAATAAGAAATTCAAGGTCGCTCCCCACTGAGTTATGAGGAGGATTTTCTATCATAGGGTCTTCAAGTGGAGGAGGGGAGGATGATGGCACCAACGTGAGAGGAACCGACCGGAGGGGAATGGAACAAGGTGACACCTCATTAGGTACATAAGGACGAGAGGAATTTTATGAAATAATCAAGTGGGCATGGTTCGGAGGGGATAATAATGAGGGAGGTGAGGCATGTAAGCAGGGGATGGCATTGGTACTGGGTATATGGGGGGCCTCCATATTTATATTAACATTAATCCGCTCAACTCGGGGAAGGGAAATATGTTCAGGAGAGGAATGAGGAAAAAGGGAAATGGGGAGTCGAAAAAATCCAATAGTAAAGGTGATTTATTTGGATTAGAATCTGTACATATAACTGGTCTGTCATATGGCTTGTCCCGAAAATGTCGACCATACCGATAGCCTCCCCTTCATTTGCCTCTCCACCATTGTTAGAGTGCCGCCATGGGCAACAGGCCATGAGGTGTCCAATGTGATGGCACAAGAGGCATCAAAAGGGGATGCCCCAACAGTGCAACCACTGCCTAATACAAATTTTCTCCCATTCTAAATCTATGTGTTCCAGGAGACCCCCAAGAAGCTGTGCTCCACCAGGATCGATGTAGCACCCAAAAAACCAGGGTCCATATAAATGAATCGACCAATCGCTTTCCCAATCTCCTTCAGAACAACCGGGTGAAAAATTCAATAGGGAGGCCCGAGAGTTTAACCCAAATCATATTTTTCTTCGGAGTATCCTTCATAGGGTTAAAACCCACATACCCTCTGTGGAGCTGGATGAAGCTACGCCCCCGTACCCAAGGAGTCCTAAAAATGTGCTCTAAATCATCCTGATGTAAGAAATGGAAATTATGGTAATTGTACCAGGAATTCATCAACCAACTAACCTTAAGTGCATATCTTAAGATTTGCGCCCACTGCGATTTAGCCCAGTCTTACATATCTAGTTCTTGTAAATTTGCAAAAAGCCCATCGACCCACGAGTGCTCTCTTTTGCGAAGTGGATACTCGGTCCCAGAGAACATCGTATCTGAAATTCAAAATGTTCATATCGGTAGTCACCCCGATAATTTTACCTCGATCCTTTTTTTCCGCCCTCTGCCTCGTGTTCAGTAATCTTTGACATGTCTCCAGATCCTCCACTGTATGAACACGCGTAGGTCCATCCGAGGTCGAAGTGACAATTGTATGATCCGACGGACCATGGGTCCCCACCTCCTATCGAGATTTAGAATATGCCAATTCAACCTCCAATGTAGCTTTTATGAATGCCTTATGCACAGAAACATCAGCCTTAAGAAAATATGAACTATAATCCATGTGCTGCATGTCCTTCTCAAAGGACAAGTCGCTTCCAAGTCAACGCGACAATCATACAATGTAACAATTCACAGTCCACTCCGGTGGAGCAGGAAATAAAAATAATATGAACACATCAAACAAGCCAAATTAGGAAATGTCGACGACCGAGGAATGGGAATTTGGTAATTGGTAGACGGTCAGATGTTGGACATTAAAAGTGGTAAGCATGGAGATAAAACACCACCACCCTCGACGTGCGATCCACTACCCAATCTCACCAACCCAAGTTTGCACAGACCGACCACCCACGGGTAGATAGTACCCATATTTTGTATGTCCCCACTTCCAATTTATCAATCCGAAAATATAAATGAATAGTCAAGGGCATGTAAGGATCCCAATATCTTATATCGCTTGCACGATTGTTAAGGAAATCAAACATATTTGTAATCTCACCTACTTAGATCCCAAGTCATTCATAATAAATATCCCACCCTGATTTTGTGAATAGCCAACGACCCTGGTGTTCAATCCAAGAAAAAACCCACCCTGATTTTGTGAACAGCCAGCGACCCTTGTGTTCAATCCAAGAAAAAAATTACTCCACTAGACACTCAGAATGTTCGTGAAGGAATAATAATGCCAGCCCAAAAACAAGCCGCCTTAGGGAAGAAGAAATTGGAAAAGAATGTTGTCACACAACAAAGAGAATGAATGTACCCAGACACCACAAAATTCAAAAACACCGCTGGAAATAATTCCAGCCCAACGAAAGCCACCAGGACAATTCCGCCACCCCAAAGATGGAAATCACAAACCCACAACTATGCTTCATCCAAACCATGGAAAGAGAACGTTCAAAGTTCCATTAGAAACAACACCAACAACCCATGCATTTCCACCATCGATGACAACATCTAAATTTAAGGTCTTTGAACGACTGAGATATATTGAAAGATGATAACCACTTCTTCCACAAGAAAGAAAGTCTAGGCGAAATCAAGCTTGCACCAGATTCTAAATTAGCACCAGAGAAAACCACCCCACTGCTTCTCGTCTTGATGGACACGGGATATCCTTTGATATAACCACACATGCTCTACTAGTATGAGGTATAGAATATACAACGCACATAGGAACATGATAGCAATTTGAAACAACTCAAGAAAAGGATAAGGCGACATCCCTAAAATATTTAAGAACAATATGATAAAGGAAAAACTAATATGGCCCAGAGAATTGAGAGAAAATGCCAATCAGGGAAAATACTATGTCCATAACACCCATAGACCAACCTAGTCCCAAAACTAGAAAGTTCTAGTCTTAATATTCTATATATGTGTAAGCTAAAACCACCATGCAATGCAAAATAGGAGAATTGAGTACACAGATAGAAAAAACGTCCCCTACCACATGTCCTGATGAAGCATTTGCACAACGCAAGAAGGAACTCGTTATTCTCTGCACCAAAGTGGAATTTTCTCTCTTAAGCAAGCTCCTACACAGGTCCCACTGTAGACCAAAAGGCCTTTGAACGATCGAGATATGTTGAAAGATGATAACCACTTCTTCCACAAGAAAGAAAGTCCAGGCGAAATCAGGGTCAATTGTTGAAAGTTATATGCTCTAGTTGCTAACTATACTATACTCTCCCCCAGTTTTGAATTTCTGTATGTATGGAATCGTCCAACCACCTACGGGTGGTGCATTTTCCGATGGGAAATGCTGCGTACGCAAATAAAATCGCCTCCATTCCCTCTCCTCTACAATAACTGAATTGTTGAACTTGGTATCATTTGATGGATTGCAAGCTATTATGTTCATTAAAGGTATAGATAGAAAAAATTGGATAACAATCAAAGTAGACCGGTTCATTTGATAATGGAGCAACCATCCCTCCTATTAATGAATCTAAATACTTATTATGTGTCAAATCTCTGACTATGGCAAGAACATAAGTATTCAACCCTCTATATACCGGGGGATTTATCCCTATTCTTATACATCCCAAGTGTAGATGTTTTGTTCCTAATCGCTTGGATTCATTATGAAGTTTTCTAGTATCAAGCAGATAAATTATTTGTACAGAATCAGAGTTTTCTTGTATTTGACTAATACTCTCTTTGATAGATATTCTAGTTACAACTTTAAGATGGAACATAGATAGGTCAGCATATACTTCTGTCAAGGAGATACTAGGCAAACACCACTTAGGTGAAGGTTGACTCTCTAAATATTCAAGTTCTACAGAATTTATAACCCTTTTAGATGATGATGCAAACATATCTCTTAATGGGTTTCCTTCAACTTGTTCTTCAGCTTCAAGCTCTTTGAAAGAGATTGATCTTCTAAAACTATCCATTTTACAGACTTATAGATTTTGAGTACTAACCGTAATGAATCGGACGTTACTGGCTCCAATACCAATTTGCTGCAGTGGCTTCAGATGCAAAGCTTGCTCTCGTTGAGTCTCTTCTTTGTGATCAATACACGAACCTTTACATGAACCCGTACATGAACCTCTGGACTTTCACACTCTAGCGTCCTTCACATGGTCTCCTGCCTTTAACAAACTGGTGTTCCTCAGACCTTAGCGAACTTCCGACGAACCTCACGCGAACCTCTTGTCTCACAGATACTACCTCAATAGACAATATAACATAGGTGGAAAATAGGAAAGTACTCAGATGAAAGTTCAACTTATAAATGGATACTCATATTATTTATGAATATTTTTCTTACAATTTTTCAGAGAGAGACTGTATAACTCTTTACCAGAGATAGTATGCTTAAGCTTTTATCAGATGTTGCGACTTGACAAGCAAGAAGCTATCTGAAGGCTTCTTGGCCTTTCATAGGCTCTGTCTCAAAACTTCCATCTCTAAAAAACACTTGACAGACTTTAATCCTAAGAATCTGGCCACTTTAGGTTTCTCACCAGAGCTCTCACTCTGATGCACAGGGTTCTCAGATTCAAACTCTAAGGAGATGAAAGCAAGAAATTTCTTCTCGGACTCAAAACCCAAAACACTCCTACTCACACTCTACCCCAATTGCCTAAAATGAGCCTAGCTCTTTCCTTATATAGGATATTGAGGAGACCATCATCTGACAATCTAGCAGATAGATTGAGTACCATTCTCTATCAGTCATTGAGATGCGGGTCAAATCCCACCAAAAGTCGGAGAAGTGCTCTAAGTCTCGTGACTAAAAAGGATCTTGGTACAGTTTTCCATAGTGGATGATTTGAACAAATCCCACGGAAAACTTTACATTGTTGGTTACTTTAAACTGTAGAAGATAAGATATTTACATAATGGAGACTTTTAAATAGGAAATCCCACGAGAAAGCTGGTCACTTACAGTCATGTGACTAGACATCATTATTACATAGTGGATGTTTTTTAGGATAGGCCCACGAGAACCTTTATTAGTCTCCCAAGGGTGTGTTCCATGGAAATCTTATCTTGGAATATCTACATGAGTCCCAAGCCTTTGTATATATTCTTCGTACAATCATTGGCTTTCTTAGAACAATTTGGTGTTTTATCTTGGTCATGACTAATCATTCATGGTGTCTTTTCATAAAGTAACCAAGAATTTGACTGGTTGGGTAATTTTTTAAATCCCCAATAGTTTTACAAGGAGTGTGCCAACACTCAGTTAAGAATCCACAATAATTACATTCTATTTCGAAATCTTTTTGTAAGAAGAGAGGGTCCATAATTGTTTTGTTAATACCAAAATCAACCCACCATTGTTGAAACCATTCACATTGTCTCTGTCTTTGTGTAGTCCAAGTAGCTCCAAATTTTACTCTGGTGTAATGAGTTTCATCATTCCCGTCTACATTCATAATATCTCACCATGGTTTTTTGCAGTTTGAGAAATTATAAATAGTATTTGGAAAGAAAATGGTTGGATCACGATGTGGCCACATTCCAGAGATATCATACCATCTTGGCCATCTGGTTCAATTAATAGAAAAAACTTATTGAAGACTCTTTTTTCACTGCTTCCTTCTGTCCAGATTACATTGATATCCCGAAAATCCTTGCTTAGGGATTCTTCGGCCAAATGATCAGCTAACATATTCCATTGATACTCCATGTCATGTATCCACTTGCTACCTTTGGGGTAGATCTTTCTTTCTGGTACTAGATGCTGTATGTTTATATGAGATTGTAGGTTTGCATCTAGTATCTTTGTATTTCTTAGCTGCCATGTAAGTTTCCACCTTGTACAATATTCTTCCCAACTTTGTGTTTCAGGAATGCTTCTTAGAATATCTGTATGCTGGGAAGGATCCCATTCTGTTAATATTAACATGACATTATATTTCCGACTAAGGCATTCTCTACTAAAAAATTCAGGTAAACAATTCTTCTCTTCTTTAATGTGTTCGACTTCAAAGTCAAAATTTGCAAATAGAGCCTACCACCTTGCAAACTTAGCTTCTCTAGGTTTTTTTATGTCTTTGTTGAGAACCTTTTTTAGTGCACAGGCATCAATCCTTAAAAGAAACTTTTTATGGACTAGGTGGACATCAAATTTGTCAATGCAGTTCTATGCTGCTTTGACTTCCTTTTCTATAGTAGAGTAGTTTTTTTTTAGATGGGCTCCAGGTTCTTGAGACGAACTGGACAACTTGTTCTTCTCCTTCCTTCTTCTGCTTTAGAATTCCTCCCCACCCATGTTGCTGGCATCTGTTTCAACAATTTTGAAAGAATCTTCAACAACAATATGAAGAATAGAGAGAGTTTTTACCTTATTTTTGATTCTTTTGATGGCTTCTGTGTGTGCCTAAGACCATGGTTGTGGATGTTTTTGTAACCTATGATTAAGTAATATTCTATCTTTGGCACATTCTTTATAAACTGCTCACATAGTTCAAGCATCCCAATAATCTCTGTAGCTGAGTTTTGTCAGTGATAATATTTGGGAATTTATCAGCAAATTCTAGAGCATGCTTTTGCAGAGTGATCTACCCATCTTTAATTGTGTGGCCTAAGAATTTGATACTTGTCTGAAAAAGTTCAATCTTCTTCTTGCTAAGAACCAACCCATTATTTTTGACCAGTTGTACAAATTTCTGAACATGCTTGAAGTGTTCATGGATGTTTTTGGAGAATATAAGCACATCATCAATATATACCAATAACCAATCAAAATATGGTTTAAAAATCATGTCCATGACCTTTTGGAATTTGGAGGGAGCACGCTTTAGCCCAAAAGGCATCACATTCCATTCATAATGTCCTACTGGGACATTGAACGTTGTTTTAAATTTATCAGATTCTCAGATTGCCACTTGCTAGAAACAACCTGTTTTAATTTCGAATTTGGAAAATACTTTAGCCCTTGAAATCCTTACTAGGAGATTCCCTTTATGGGGAATAGGGTAAGTATCATCTGAAAGAACAATATTTAATGGTCTGTAGTTTATGACTAATCTTGGAACTCCCCTTAACTATTCTGAATGCTTATTGACATAAAAGCCATAACAGTTCCAAGGACTGCTAGATTCTCTAATTAGTCTTCTTTCTAACAGGCTTGCAATTTCCTTTTGACAAAGATCTCTATATTCATTGTTCATGGGAATTGCTCTACTCTTGCAAGGTTTTCCTTCATATTCTTCCTTATATGGTAATTCCACACAATGTTGTTTCCTATGCCAGAAAACGTTTGGTTCTTCAGCACAACATTCTTTTTTTCTGGTATTAGATGTTGTATGTCTATATGAAATTGTAGGTTTGCATCTAGTATCTTTGTATTTCTTAGCTGCTATGTAGGTTTCCACCTTGTACAATATTCTTCCCAACTTTGTGTTTCAAGAATGCTTCTTAGAATATCTGTATGCTGGGAAGGATCCCATTATGTTACTATTAACCTGACATTATCCTTTTGACTGAGGTATTCTCTACTCAAAAAACCAGGGAAACAATTTTTCTCTCATTTAATGTGTTCAACTTCAAAGTCAAAATTTGCAAATAGAGCCTGCCACCTTGCAAACTTAGCTTCTCCAGGTTTCTTTAAGTCTTTGTTGAGGACCTTTTTTAGTGCAGAGGCATCAATCCTTAAAAGAAACTTTTTATGGACTAGGTGGACGTCAAATTTGTCAATGCAGTTCCATGCTGCTTTGACTTCCTTTTCTATAGTAGAGTAGTTTTTTTTAGATGGGCTCCAGGTTCCTGAGACAAACTGGACAACTTGTTCTTATCCTTCATTCTTCTGCTTTAGAATTCCTCCCCACCCCATGTCATTGGCATCTGTTTCAACAATTTTGAAAGAATCTTCATCAACAATATGAAGAATAGGGAGAGTTTTTACCTTATTTTTGATTCTTTTGATGGCTTCTGTGTGTGCCTGAGACCATGGTTGTGGATGTTTTTGTAACCTATCATTAAGTAATATTATATCTTTGGCACAATCTTTATAAAAACTGCTCACATAGTTCAAGCATCCCAAGAATCTCTGTAGCTGAGTTTTGTCAGTGATAATATCTGGGAATTTATCAACAAATTCTAGAGCGTGATTTTGCAGAGTGATTTTCCCATCTTTAATTGTGTAGCCTAAGAATTTGATACTTGTTTGAAAAAGTTCAATCTTCTTTTTGCTGAGAACCAATCCATTATTTTTGACCAGTTGTACAAATTTTTGAACATGCTTGAAGTGTTCATGGACGTTTTTGGAGAATATAAGCACATCATCAATATATACCAATAACCAATCAAAATATGGTTTGAAAATCGTGTCCATGACCTTTTGGAATTTGGAGGGAGCATGTTTTAGCCCAAAATGCATCATATTCCATTCATAGTGTCCAGCTGGGACACTGAAAGCTGTTTTAAATTTATTAGATTCTCGGATTGCCACTTGCCAGAAACCTGATTTCATATCAAATTTGGAAAATACTTTAGCCCCTGAAATCCTTGCTAGGAGATTCCCTTTATGGGGAATAGGGTAAGTATTATCTGAAAGAACAATATTTAAAGGTCTGTAGTTTATGACTAATATTGGAACTTCCCTTAACTGTTCTGAATGCTTATTAACATAAAAGCCATAGCAGTTCCAAGGACTGCTAGATTCTCTGATTAGTCTTCTTTCTAACAGGCTTGCAATTCCTTTTGACAGAGATCTCTATATTCCTTCTTCATGGGAATTGCTCTGCTCTTGCAAGGTTTTCCTTCATATTCTTCCTTATATGGTAATTCCACACAATGTTGTTTCCTATGCTAGAAAGCGTTTGGTTCTTCGGCACAACATTCTTTTTCTATTTGTGATCTCAAATTTGAGATCCTTTGCTTGATTATAGGAGTATGAAGACAGTCTCCTATTTTCATGGTAGTTTTTAGCTCTTTGAGCTCTTCTAGTTTATTTTTGGCTTTCTCAATTTGTTGCATTGCCTGTACTATAATGGATACCCTTGGAGTAGAAATAAAAGGTAGCTTGATTGTTTGCAACTTACCATTTGAGCTTGGTATAGATATAAAGTAGCCAACCTTTCCACTTTTTAGTTTGGCTGACCCATGTGGCTCTACAATAGCCAAAAATACATTTCCTAAGATGCAATCAATAGGAATGTCAGCAACAATTTTTTTTAGTTTTATACAATGTTCTTTGAAGTAGATAGAAGTCCGTGGAACTTCATACAATAAATTTGTTCCCTAACCCAATTACCTGTCTAAAGGACTTTACCTAGTATTTTGCATGTATTATCTTTGAATTTAGTATATTGACATCTGCCCCTGAGTCAATAAGTGTCTTTAGGGAAAACATTTCACCATTTATACAGATATCCAACATAACATGATGTTGTTGATATTGGATGGTCACGACTATCATATTTCTGAAATCCATAAAGTCATCCCTTTTTCCTTCAAAGATTTCAACATTTGGCTTGGTAGAATATTCATCATTTTCTTCTTCAGGTGCCTTTCCTTTTTCCAGCTCAGAGATATTTGTTTTTAGGGAGGTAGTTTCCTTCTTAAGATGATGAATTTCTTGGCTAACTTCTCCTAATGTTAAGGATCTAGCCTTAGATTGTTGTTGGCTTCTTTGGAAGGCTCTTGTATTTCTTTCAAAAGAGGCATCAATGAATAATTTCTTGGATTTAGTGTTTGAAGCAACTTTACTATTGCTTCCCTGGTTTTTGTGCATGGTACTCAAAAAAGTTTCAAGTAACTTTTCTTTCATTTCTCCTTCTTCTAATGTTCTGATTTGAGTAAGTAACTTAGCTTTGGCATCATCTATGGTCTGTGCTATGAGAACCTTTTCTTTTGGTTTAGAGACAAAGTCTTCATCAGAAGAACTTTTTGATTTAGTGCTTGATTCACATTGGCATTTTTCTGAATCAATACAATTGCATTCATTCATGTGCATATTCAATTATTCGTCAGAGGATTCTAAGGAAGAATATTTAGAGGATTCTGAAGTTGAGCAGATTTGCTGTTGCTGTATTTATTCTCTATGTGAGAGGCTGGGGCAATTTCAGACTTGCGGTTTTTACAACTAAATTTGTAACACATGATTGACACCGTGCTTTCTACCTTTACTGCTTTTTTTCTTTGCTGCTTCAAAAGATTTCTTCCCTCTGTTTTTCTTAGATTCATCTACCAGGGGACAACGATTAAGTGTGGCCGAGTTGGCCACAGAGCCAACAAGTCAGTTTATTCCACTGATCCTTTTTTTGTATTTGTAGATGAATATCCTTAGGTTCATAAAAGTGTGTCTTTGGGACATACTTATAGTACCCTTTCCTGGTTCCTTTTCTTTTCTTCTGTGGATATTCTCTGTGCCCTTGTCTTCTTGCTTTCTTAGCCTTCGTTTTGGCTTTTCTTCTTCTTACTATGGGTTCATCTATATACAGGCCATATTTACTACAAATGGATTTACTATATGGTAGTTTTAACAATTTTGCAGTGATTTATTTACTTTCATGTTTGTGCATAATCCTACTAGAGCTCTGGTTATGATACTGTATATTTCTCCCCAAGTGAAGGATTCAAAAGACAATTGAAAAACATCTTGTTGTCCGAGATAATCAACAAATTTTGAAGGCAGAGCTGCTAAGTAGACTTGTTTCCATAAGATGTTTTTACTATCTTTGACTTCATATATTCTTTGAATCTAGTCCCTATGAAAGTATTCACGCTAGGAAATTTTGTTGCATTTAATGTTCATGAGAATCATCTCATGCTTATTTGAAATTTCAATTTCTCCTCCACACCAATGTTCTAAAATGAATGAGGTTAATGCCCCAATCATGTTGCTTTGTGGGTCACCATTAGCATTATGAATGATATCTCCCCCTTCATCCTTCAAGATTTCATTTTCCATTTTTATTACCAATGCTGGTGATGACTCTGTTTCCCACCATCTTAATAAGGTTCTAGTAAAACACTGAATAATAGATTTACAAGCTTCTATTTCATTCTTCCCTTTAAGGCACATAAGCTTATATTCAGTAAACATTAGGTCTATCATTTGTCTTATTTGAGCAATACTCAGATTGTCAATATTCCACTCTCTGTGTGATTCAGGATGGAAACTGTGTTTTTCAGGTAGTTTCCCTTTTCCACTGAGATTTGGTGCAGGGTACTTGGTATACGGGATTTGGAAAGGCTCATAAATGGGAAACAGGTGTGATTCCGAGCTTTCAAGCTATTCTGTTTCTCTATACAGAGAGGAAAGAGTTATGGGCTCAAATTTTTCTTCTTTTGTTTCTTTTGGGAGAAGAAAAGGAAATTTATCAATAGGTTAAATAGGATGCTGTAAATTTATAGCTCTTTTAAATAGGGAAGAAACAAGAATAGGCTTGTCCTTGGAGGCTATATGCAATTTGTCAAAATTTTTAGATAATTCTTTAATGGATTCTTAAGTAGATTGTTTCCCTATATCCACTTTCTTTTCAACATCCTCAATTCTTGTTAAAGATTCTTTAACAAATCCTTTTAATACGGCAGTAGAATAATTTACATCATTCAAAGTTCTATTGATGCTATTTACAAAAACTTGTAAATTATCAAAAATTTATTTTACTTGTGTGGTCTTTGCACAATTCATTTCCAATCCTTTTACTACCGTGTTGGTCCAATTTATCTATTCATTCACCTTTTGTATTCTACCGTCAATGCTAAGGGCATTATCATCCTTTAAGACCAAGGAAATGACTTTAGCACGATTTTGTGCTTCTCCTAATAGAATGACTTTGTAAGGAGGGAAAGTGGTAGAAGTTTTAGCTTTGCTACCATCTATAGCGACCCAGGAGTGTTTTACTAAATATGCTTCAACATCTGCCATATGTACATCTATGCTTTCCAGTTTTCTTTTCCATTCATAAAAGGATAACCAAATGTTTGCCTTTTTCATGTATGTCTTTCATTCATATGATACCCTGATCTATTCAGGATATGGAGTACTAAGGTCAAAACTTTCAGCCTCAAGATGGGTATATAGATCCGAATTTAGCATATTTTTTATCCACTAATTATCAATCGTATTCTTTTTGCATCCTTCCATAACTGAGAATAGTTTGTGCATTTTTGGTTTTGAAGGCTTCTTACAATCAGGAGGCACAAAATTATTAAATCTGGATTGAGGAATTAGGTCATCTAGTTGTTCTAGATATCCTAGACCGTATCGAGGCATACCAAAGGGACGCATTTTGCTAAACAATTATTTAAGTTGGGGGTCTTCATTTTCCAAGGAATGAAGTTCATGAATCATCATCACATGTTCATAATCACGTGGAAATGGAATATCAAAACATTTTGGATTAGGACAGGGAGTTACAGAAGTTGTCGGGGGGGGGATTTTCCCGTTCTTGGGGTGATGGTTCTGATGTATAACAAAGTCAGCAAGACTACTAAAATTTACTTTTTGATTGCAGTTTGGACACATAACTTGCAGAGAGGCAAAGTTTACAATCTGGGCATATTCAAATAAATCCATATGCTGGAAATTTACAGATAGTAGATAAGAACTGGCAGTATCACTATATTGTGGATCTATGTACATAAATTAAGCTTTGCAGGCTAAATCAATTATTTTGCGATCTGTGGTAGATCTTCTAGGAAAGGACACTACAACAGATGATGGTCCTTCTTTTATATCAGCAGAAGTGATTTTTTGCATTGTAGGGGGTTTTGGATTATCAACAACCCAATGTTCTGGGAAACTTAAGTCTTCCCATTTGATAATTTGGTGCTCTAACTTTTGATTTTGGGCATCTGTTAGAATAACCACACTGGATTTTGATTCTTTACTGGGAGCATGGAGGACAGTGGGATAGAGGGTATTGGTATGTCTAAAGCAACCACAAGTTTGGATCGTTGTTTGGATCTGGAGTTGCAAAATATCTTTGCTATGTTCATCAAAGGTATAGACAGAAAAATTTGGATAACAATCAAAGTAGATCGATCCATTTGATAATGGAGCAACCATCCCTCCTATTAATGAATCTGAATACTTATTATGTGTCAAATCTCTGTTTCTGGCAAGAACATAAGTATTCAACCTTCTATGTACCAGGGGATTTATCCATATTCTTATACATCCCAAGTGTATATATTTTGTTTCCAATCGCTTGGCTTCATTATGAAGTTTTCTAGTATCAAGCAGAGAAAATGTTTGTACAGAATCAAAGTTTTCTTGTATTTGACTAATACTCTCTTTGATAGATATTCTAGTTACAACTTTAAGATGGAACATAGATAGGTCAACATATACTTTTGTCGAGGACATACTAGGAAAACACCACTTAGGTGAAGACTAACTCTCTAAATATTCAAGTTCTATAGAATTTATAACCCTTTTAGATGATGATGCAAACACATATCTTAATGGGTTTTCTTCAACTTGTTCTTCGGCTTCAAGCTCTCTGAAAGAGACTAACCTTCTAGAACTTTCCATTTTAAATAGCTATATGTTTTCAGTTTTTAAGACGCATTTCTAGTACCAAATTTTGTCTGACCACATTTGATGTGACTAATTAATAGATACATTGTTATTTTATATATTTTATGGATGGATATTTCATTTATATTTTCTTTGCACAAGATTTTCCATATTTTGAGTATTTTTTTTAATTGGTTTCTTTCACTTTTCTATTTGCAGAAATTGAGTTTTGTCGAGTCCCAACCTACCTAATTTTTTTCCTAACTCTAAGAATCTCACAATGTTGATTATGTTGATACAAAAATCTATATCTTAGGTCTGATGGGTGATTTCAAGGTATACTATCTCTTTTAATAACAAAGTTGTATATCAAAGGTTCAAATGGCTTGACAAAGATTGTGCCTTTTCTCATCATTCATAATTGAAACATGGGATAAATAATATCGGGTGATATTTATGTTGTTAATTTTTGCAACAGCAGTCAAACTCCACCTTGGAAATCTCATATGATCGAGATGATGATTGCATTCGATTCCTCTTTTCGAGAGGACCAAAATCGACATAAAGATCACCTTATTTGGACAAGCGAAAGTTGATTTTTGAATTTATTTATTCACTCATGTATATTGGGTTAGGTCGGCCCTAATCACATGTTAAATTGGATAGGTTGGCCTCAACCCCAAGTGGACCCTAATGAAAGCCTATAAATAGAAGATACCTCAAGCTCATTTAGACACATTGATCAAGCCATCTTCTATTCTTCTCTTTTGTCTTGGTTCACACAGGTCTATCAAAAGGAGTTCGCGCAAGGGTCTGAAATCACAAGGGTGAAGCTCACATTGATCTAGGGTTTTTTGATTCCTGGAAGCTAGCACATAGCTCAACATTTTGGTCCCTGGACACTGGCACACCGTGGTCAAGACATTGTCCAGGAAACCTTATAGGTTGGCACAAAAGCCTATGGGAGCGTCTAGGGTTTTAGAGGCAAACCTGGAGGTGTCGGTCCCCAGACGCTCACACAGAGTGGTCCTAAGAGCGTCCAGGTAGTCCCCGACGAATGCACAGTAACTGGAAGAGAGCGTCTGAGGGTTGGAGTAGAACTGGGTGAGTTGGTCCCTGGACGCATGCACATAATGGTCTAGGGAGCGTTCGATCTACCATAGATGCTGGCATATAGTTCACAGAGAGTGTCCAAGATTGCTATAGATGTTCACACAACTCCTCCTCCCCATGTCTAGTACCTAAATATGAGTTATCAGTATGCAACAATGTTCATCTCAATGACAACAATATCCAACAGTTGACTTCAGTTAGTGACAACACATTTCAGTCATTAGAATCAGGCTTGTGATTATAAGCATGATTAGATAATTTTCATGGATATCATAATTGTTTTGTTGCATAGATAAAGTTATAGATCATTGTACTATCTTTTGTTGAATCATTTGATGATGATCAAAGAAGAAGAATATTTGCAAGGGCTTTCCCCATAGTGGGTTTTTCCCTGGTCTCGGACCAATCCTGGTGTCTCTATGTGTGTGGATGTTTTTCTTCTATTGTTCCTTTATGTTCCGTTGCATTGATGATGATGATGTTGTTCTTTCTATATAATTGCATATGTCGATAAATAATGGTGTAGATATGAATAATGTAATAATGATATGGGGTGAACTTAATGTATTAATGAAGACATGCAATTATCAAAGTAAAGAAAAATGTATCCATATGAAAAATTAACATGGTATCAAAGATGGGTTGAAGAAAAATCATGGAGGTCACCTCGATGATGACACCTTTAATGGAAGCAAGAAGTGGATGGTGGAGACCTAAAATAATTCTAGGGTTTGAAGAAAACCCTAGGCAACTTGATTATTAGGGTCTGATGGATTATATGAGGTTAGGGTTGGCGAGAAAACCATGGTTTATGGAAACAATATAAGATATGGAACCTAGCTGGTCAATGTGAAGATGCTCAACCACTTGAAAAAGATTTGATGAAGCCTTAGATGGGATTATCTCTAGCAGACCTGGTTGGATAATTGAAGGCAACGTTGGTATATGAACCATGGACATTGATGACTCTTGAAGATTGGTTCAAGAGGGAGAGGATCACCTCTCATTGAAGATAAGTATTTCTTGACTTATGATGCCTTTTACTTTTGTTTAGACCTATGGATCTGATGATTATGTTTGTTGCTTATACTTCCTGCATATGTATTTGAGTATATGGATATTTCTAACCTCCTTGATGAGATGTGATGAGTAGATCCTTCTTGAGGATCATTTGAGATGCAAGAAAGAAAAGCTATATCTGGAAAGCGGTAAAGAGGTACTTGATTAAAAGGTGTCAATGATCTGAAATGGAGCAGATTAGTAATGGCGTGCTAATTCCCAATTCAGAATTAAACCCAAGATGCTTATCATTTTCTTATCAAGTGCTTAAGGATTCAATACTTTTGCTTAATTAACTAATTCCCATGAGAGTTTCTTATGTAAATGTTGTAAAACAATTTAACATAAAAATATATGCTGAACAACAACAAAATAACAACAAAGAACATCAAAATACAACACAAAACAAGCACACGATAAATGAGTTCACCCCTCCTGGGCTATGTCTCCTTGGTCCAACTTCCAATGGCTTGGGCCTCTCTATTATGCTCAAATTACAACAAAAGTGTGTTTACAATGCTCAAATGCCTCTGAAACCTATCTTAATGAGTTCAAAATCCTAAAATATGGTTATATAGCCTCTTTTTGCATCCAATTTGGATAAGAACTGAAGAAGTTATGACTTCTCCCAGATCTTCCACTATTTGTTCTACAAAATTCTCCAAAACCAACCAAAAACCCCATTTACACTCCAAAATTTGCTAATGGAGCGAGAAATTCGCTACTTGGTGGGCTATATCCTGTCGGTCGTATCCAAATCGCAATCGACAAGTTCTATGGGCTCCCAACAAAAAAAATGTTGTGATTGCGGTATTGTCAACCCACTAGGGATAATTAACTGCAACATATATAAGCCTGGGTTTGGAACCTCTCGCTCATTGCAATTTGCGAAGTTCAATGATCGAAGGTCTTGTTAACATGGGAGCACTGCAATTTTGGTATTGCGGACCCATTAGGGTATTAAACTGTGATATATAAAATTCCCGCGTATGGCTCATATCATAATCGACTGCAGGTACATAACTAATGCGATATGACAGATCCTTTGGGATGTTAAACCTGTAACATATAAAAGTATCATGTTCGTAGTCTTATCACAATCGGAACTTTACTGGTGGTAACAACATAACAATATGGTGTTTGGTGTGATTTGCGGGGGCTGATTCTTATCTTATGCCTCTTTTTTTCCTGATATGCGATATGCGAGACCCAGTGGCAGCCTGCCACTTGGCACTTCCCCATTCCCTGGGACCCTTACCATGTCATCAAATCCTTCCACATAGACAAGTCAAACTTGAAATTTGGCTTGCTCTATCTTCTGCATACAAACTCAGATTTGAGTGTCGTTTGCATCGTTGGATTCAGAATGACAAGCCCTTCAATATGAAGTTGAGTTTGACAAGATTCTAACATTTTGATTTTTTGAACATAATTTTGAGCACTTGATCACTCCTCCCCATGGAAGCCTTTTGGACCCCAAAAGATTTATACTCAGTGATTGAACAGATGAGGGTACTGTTCCCTCACCTTCCCCACTTCAATCCATTTGGCCTTTGATGGATGTGTACCTTTTAGACCCACCTGAAGATAATAAATACTTCCCCTTTTAGTTGTCCTTGTCCTTCTATCAAGTATAGTGTCTTTCTTAAACACATCAAGGAATTCTGGAGAAAAGTCTTCAATAGATGGAATTTGAACATTCTCACCTTGATCTTCAATCAAAGGAGGTTCTTACAATCTCAAATTTTCAACATTAACAATGGAATAGATTTTCATATACGAAGGCAAATCAAGCTTGAAAGAATTATTACCAATCTTTTCCAAAATTTTAAATGGGCCATAACGAATTGGTTTCAACTTTTTACCTTCATCGTGAAGCCTTTCATTCCTAATGTGTAGTGAAACTTCATCACCTACTTGAAATTGATGATCCACACAATTTTTATCATGCCTTGCCTTATACTTGCCTTGACTCTTTTCTAGTTGTTCTTGAACTGTTTGGTGAATACAATGAATTTTATTAATGAATTTCTTTCCTATGTCCATGTCACTATGTCCATCTACAACTACGTCTTTCTCAAAGATGAAATCCAAAGGTGGTTTAGGAAAATAACCAAGACATGCTTCAAAAGACGAAGTTAGAGTAGAAGAGTGTTTTTCTCGGTTGTAAGCATGTTGAATATAATGCAACTGTTCACCCCACAACTTAGGATGTTTTCTACAATATACTCTTAGCAAATGAATAATTGTCCTGTTAACCACTTCAGTTTGACCATCTGTTTGCGAATGAAAGGCTGTACTTTTCTTCAGCTTGGTGTCCATCAAGTTCCATAAACTTGACCAAAAATTCCCAACAAATCGAGAATCACAATCACTTACAATATAAGTAGGCAATCCAAAATGAACCCATACATTTTGAAAGAAAAATTGAGTTGTTTGTTCAGCTATAATTTTCTTTTACAAGGCGTTAATATGCACATCTTGCTGAACCTATCTACAACTACATACAAATAATCATGACTTTTCCTTGATAAATGAAGATTTCCTACAAAATCCATAGAAACACTTTCCCATGGTTGTGAAGGCACTGGAAGTGGTGTGTACAATCCTAGTTTCCTATTACTAGGCTTATTGACTGCAAACAATAAACAACGTCTAATAAAACGTGACACACTTTCAAGCATATGAGGCCAATAAAAATACCTCTGAATATTTGCCACTGTTTTACTTACATCGAAATGTCCAACAATAAGAGAAGTGTGCACTTCCCTTGTGACATTTACTCTCTCCCCCTGTGGAACACAAATTTTTCTGAAATGATATAACATATTATCATGTACATGGTAGTCTAATTCCTCAACTTGGTGGCCTTGACTCAAGTTTAAATATACCTCTTGAAAGTCAGCATCCTGTGTGTATTGTTCAACATAACTTTCAGGCATAATAGAATGGTTCTTGAGTAGAATGGCTACATTAATAACTGGTCTAGAAAGGATATCAACAACTCTGTTATAAATACCTTTCTTGTACCTGATTGCCAAGTGGAATTGCTGTAAAATCTCGTCCAATGAAAGTGCCTTTACTGCTGCAATTTAGTTTGAGATTATAGATATTGAAAAGGTTGATGATCAGTGTGAATAATGGTTTCTTTTCCCATCAAGTAATGCTTCCATTTCTTCACACTTTGCACCAATGCATAAAGCTCTTTATCATACGTAGGATAATTAATAACATCACCATTAAAAATATCAAAATGAAATGAAATGGGCTTACCATGATGTAAAAGAACTACACCCATTTGTTTGTATTTCAAAGGATTGTTTCAAATCCGGTAATGCTAAAACTGGGGCTGAACTGATATTTTGTTTCAAAACATCGAATTCTTTTTGCTATTTTCCTCCCCACTGAAAGATAACCTTCACGCTAGTCAAAGCATGTAGTGGAGCTTCTATGGGAGAGAAGTTAGCAATAAACTTCCTCCAGTATTGTGCTGCTCCTAGAAAACTCCTCACTTCTGTGACTAATTTGGGTATTGGCCAATTCACAATGACCGAAACTTTAGAGGGGACAATCTTCAACTCACCTCCTCCAACTATGTAGCCCAAATACATTAAGGAAGTTTTCCCAAATTCACATTTAGACAACTTTAGAAATAACTGTTCTCTTTTCAAGACATCCAACACTTTCCTCACATGCTTGACATGCTCTTCTCGTGAATTGCTGAATATCAAAATATCATCTGAATAGACAATTAAAAGCTCATCAAGAAAGGATCTTAAAACATCATTCATAACTCTCGTGAATGTAGCTAGAGCGTTACAAAGACTGAAAGGCATAACTAGCCACTCAAACAATCTCTGTTTGGTTTAAAATTAGTCTTCCAAATATCCTCCTCAGTTATTCTAACTTGATGATATCCACTTCTCAAGTCTAATTTAGTGACATATTTTGCATTTTTCAATTGATATAGTGGGTATCGGTTCTTTATTGTAATCTTATTCAAAGCTCGATAATCTACACAAATGTGCCAGGTTCCATCTTTCTTGGGTACCAATACAATTGGTGAACCATATGGCGAAGTCGAGGGATGAATTACACCTTTATCCAATAATTCCTGGACTTGTTTCTTAATTTCTAAACTTTCCAGAATTGACATTCGATACATACCGATGTTTGGGTGTGGACAATCCCACTGTAGCTAAATTTCGTGTTGAATTCCTCCTTTTGGTGGAAATCCTTTTGGTTCTTGAAACATGTCTCCATATTGATTGACCACATCAACCAATTCAGCTTTCAACTTCATATCACAGCCTGCAAAGGATTCCTACTCCATGTCATTCTTTTGCTTGATCATAAGGAGCACGAGACTCTTGTTGGAATTGATCAGTCACTTCATTTCCCTTGCACGTTCTATAGACATAATAAGCTTTATGTGATGGGCTGTCATAATATACTCCACTCCATCTTTGAACAATTGATATTTGTTCTCAAATTGGTGGAAAATGACTTTCTTGTCATATAGATATGGGCTTCCCAACACAATCCTAGAAATATCCAACGACACAATGTCTAATTCGACTTCATCAATGAAATTGGCAGTGATTGTAAACCTGAAAATGCATTTCCGCGTGACTTGCAAATCGACATCCTTGGTTATCCAACCCAACAGATACGGGTTATGATGAGGCATGGTTTCCAGATTCAATTTCTTGACCAAATCTGTAGAAATTAAATTTGCCTGAGATCCACTGTCAAACAACATATCAATCTTGGTGTGTTTGGAAATAACTCTGATATGGAATAGCTCAATTCTATTTTCTTCATTTGAAGTGTTATTGGAATTATTTTCTGCGTTGGTGCTTGCCATGACTTCCTCTTTGCTTTCTTTTGCCACAACTTTTCCTGTGGCTGCAATTTTGGTTTCATCTCCTGAGTCAGAACCCAAGTCTTGTTGTGCAACAATGTTTGTCCTCTGTTTTCCTTTATTGTTAAATTTCTTCAGTCTTAATTTTGGATGAAGACATAAGAATTTTTCTTCTACTTTCCTTTAAATTTCTTCCCTTTTTCACCACTCTGAAATGGATTCTTCTTACCTTCTTCTTGTACATTTTTCCCTCTTTCTTTGAGGTGTGTAGCTTGAACACATACCTCATCAAGATTTGTGGGACTAAACATAAGAATGGTATGTCAAAGATAGGTATGCAACCCTCCTATGCATTTCAACAAAATATCTTGTGACTATAAGTCTACTCCTAGCATAGGAGCTCTTTTCCTAAACTATTGAGTATACTCTTGCACATTTTGACCTTTTAACTGTCTGAAATTTTGCCAATTCATGATAGAATTTTGCATATGAGCTAAAGGGTAGAACTGTATTTTTATAGAAGCAATGAAATCATTCCAAGAATTATAGATCTTATCATGTTTTTTGATCTCGTCTTAAGTCCTTGATCCCCACCATACAAGTCTACTCCCTCCATTCTCGATGAATCCAAATGAATTTTGATATCATCCTCTTGAAGGTTTTGAATTCTACAATACACCTCCAATTGACGAATCCAGTTATCTAGCTTCTTTGCATTAACTTCACCATTGTACATAGGCAACTCAAATTTAACATCAAGCTTTAGAAAAGGTGATTTAGCAGTTCCTTTCGAAGAATGATGATGAGTATGAGTATGGGTTGTAGTAGTGAAAGAGGGTGAAGAAGAAGAAGATGAAGAAGATGGTGGAGATGGTGGAGGTTTGCCTCCATTCCCATTACCTCCTTTTCCTTTATCTTATTTTCCATTACCTCCTCTTGAAGAGCCTTCTCAATTGGGAGGCTTGGAACTTTCTCCTTGCCACCTGCTATTCCTCTCTTCATAGAGGATCTTAACCATCTATGTCATATCAAAGAAAGCCTTTCTAAAGGTCTTCTCATCTTTTGTCATGATAGGTTCTCCTTCTTGAGACATGATCTCCGAAGACTCAACTGCAACTTCTGCAACTTGAGGATGTACTTGTGTAGAAGACTTTGGAAAACTTTCTCTTCTTCCCCTTGAGCCAACTATAGGGTTTTCAACCAGCGTCCTTTCTACTCTCTTGAGTTTTAACCTTGTAAGCATGACATAAACTTGAAAACAATTAATCCTTTCTTCATAAAGCAAATCTAGTAAGCAAAAACGTGTTCTCTGATACCAACTTGATATGAAATGGGGCAAATTAGTAATGGTGTGCTAATTCCCCATTCAGAATAAAACCCAAGATGCTTATCATTTTCTTATCAAGTGCATAAGGATTCAATAATTTTTCTTAATTAACTGATTCCCATGAGATTTCCTTATGTAAATGTTGTAAAAGAATTTAACATAAAAATATATGCTAAACAACAATAAAATAACAATAAAGAACATCAAAATACAACACACAACAAGCACATGATAAAGGAGTTCACCCCTCTTGGGCTACACCTCCTTGGTCTAGCTTCCAATGGCTTCGGCCAACCTATTATGCTCAAATTACAACAAAAGTGTGTTTACAATGCTCAAATGCCTCTGAAACCTGTCTCAATGAGTTCATAATCCTCAAAAAATGGCTATCTAGTCTCTTTTTGCATCCAATTTGGATAAGAATTGAAGAAGTTATAAATTCTCCCAGTTCTTCCATTATTTATTCCACAAAATGCTCCAAAACCGACCAAAAACCTCATTTCTGCTCCAAAATTTGCTAATGGAGCGAGAAATTCACTGTTCGGCAGGCTAGGCCGTATCCAAATTGCAATCGGAAAGTTCTGCAGGCTCCCAACACAACAAAATGTTGCGATTGTGGTATTGCGGACCCGTTAATCCCGTGCCCGGAACCTCCCGCTCATCGCAATCGGTGAAGTTCAACGGGCGAAGGTCTTGTTAACATGGGAATACTGCGATTGCGTATTGCGGACCCGCCGGGTTATTAAACTGAGATATATAAAATTCCCACATCCGGGTCTTATCAAAATCGACAATCAACTACGGGTACATAACCAATGCGATATGACGGACCCTCGAGGAAGTTAAACTGTAACACATAAAAGTATCACATCTGATAGTCTTATTGCAATCAGAACATTACCCGTGGTAAAAACATAACGACAGGGTGTTTGGTGTGATTTGCGGGGGCCTATTCTTATCCTGCGCCTCTTTTTTTTGCCAATATGCAATATGCGAGACCCATTGGCAACCTTCCACTTGGCGCTTCTCCATTTGCTGGGACCCTTGCCATGTCATCCAATCCTGCCACATAGATAAATCAAACTTGAACTTTGACTTGCTCTATATTCTGCATACGAACTCATATTTGAGTGTCATCCACACCGTTGGGTTCAGAATGATGAGCCCTTCAATCTAAAGTTGAGTTTGAGAAGATTATGACACTTTGATTTTTTGAGCACAATTCTGAGCACTTGATCAGACAAGCACTACAAACTTCCTATTAGAAGGTGCACAGGTATTTGAATACCACAAGGTATACATGGTATGTTGTATTTCAACAATAACATTGATGGCTATGTAACCCTTAACATGATGATAATGTCTCTTTCTTTGATGGCTCATACATGCATATGAAAGCAACTTGGATCTATGTTTCCTATGATGAAATGATGCACCTGGTGTTGAACATTTTGATCTTCTTGAATTCTATGAGGCTATCTGTTACACAGTAATTTGTCACTGCCTTCACCCCAGTCCTTCTACTGTGTCATGTGTCCAAGTAAAACATGCTCATACTGAACAAATGCTTTCTTATGTTTCCAAGTGACCCACTTTTCCTAAGTTTTCTGCCTCATCGTGAGAATGGACTTAATATACACGATGGAAAGTGGTCGTAAATAATCCAGTCGCGCTTCCAATGCAGAAGTACATCTGTTTCCCGCAACGGTTCGATTTCATGCTCCAGTGCGAGGCTACTTGCTATCTTTAGCGATGGTCTTATTGGCTACACTACCTACTAGCGATGTCAGCGCTAAAGCTTAGTTATAAACTCGCGATGAGCCAAATTGGGCGAATTTGTTCCAACAGTCGGCCTTCTGGATGTCTCCAGACCTAGTTGTTGGCATAGTTTGTGTTATCACTAAAAAGATTTCAAAGAAAAAGGGTAAGGTAAGGAAGAATTGGTCTTGGTCATTCTCATTGTTTTATTTATGGAGTCTAAAACATAGGATAGAGTCTTGTCCCTTTGTTAAATATGGTCAACAATCTTGTTTTAGCCACCATTGGTCCCACATTTATTCAAAGTGTCATGTGTTAAGACAATTTCAAAAATTACATGCGCTACGAAATCAACTAGGAGTTTTTGTAGCGCAAACTCATAAAAATACACAATGTGCGCTACGAAACTGCTGTAGCTGCATATTATAACTCGGTTGACCAATTTTGAGTGACCAAGGGGAAATATTTTGGAAAGGGAATTTCATAAAAGGATCATTTACAAAGTGCAAACATCCGTCAAGGGTAAAACAAGCAGAGGAAAGATATATATGAACTCTAAGCTATTTGTTATAAAAATGATCACAACTAGCATTATTCATGCTATCTCAAACAACTTTGAAAAGGTTTGTCTTCATACATGTATATGGTAAAGGTCTACAGTACATGAAAGCATGGCATTCCAATACATTTTTGTGAAATCAAAGAAGGATAGCAGGGATAATTGATTTCGAATATCCTTGTGGAGACCAAAGGCAAAAAGGGAGGAACTTTGTCTTCTTGTTTTTACCAGTCAAGTTCTAGAAGGGTTTCTGAGCAGTTAAAAACTCATCTCTGAAACATGAAAGAGGTTTTCATTCCTAAGATACTGAAGTACAAAAACCTCTTCCACTTTCTTCAAATCCATTATGATCTGGGAGAAATGAAGGACCAAACTTGCGCTACGAAACTGCTGTAGGTGCAGTTTTTCACAAGCATGTTTCTCCTGTTTTACACTTGTTTTTCAAAGACACATTCTGGGGGGTAGGTTCCCCTCATGAGGGAGGAAGGAATCTACATGAAATCTATATATGGGAGAAGAACTAATGTATCAAGGGTTGGAAAATTAAGGAGAAAAGCTCTTGTATTGTGCTTAGTGTAAAGACTCTGTTTTCTAGTAATACAGTATTGGCCTTGCTTCTCAGGAATCATGAATAATTCGATGTTCTAAATGTCTTGTGTTTTATTCTTCATATTATCTATGTGTGATCACTTAGAAATCACTTACAGTGCTCTAATTTCCTGCATACATTTATAAATTGTGTTGGTCCCCTATGTGTTTGATGTGTTATGCATATATTGGACTCTGAATGCCCTGACTTCTATGCAAAGCTAAATCTACTGTCAATACTGAAGCATATCTAACTCCATAAGCCCAATGGATACTTTCTAATTGTGTTTCAACCACTCACATTTTACATTTGTTTCACAAGAGTTAGCCATCTTACTTATAATAAAAAATCATTAATCCTTTGAGAGAGCCCTCTCAGGTTGGGGAGGCTAAGCATCAGCCTAAAGTTGGTTTGAAATAGTTACTTGAAGTCTACCTGATCATAGCAACCTGTCAGGGTATGATTTTGAGATAACATTTTGGTGCGTCTGCCAAGAGCCTGAAGTCTATTCATTCCCGAAATTAAGAAGTTGAACTTCTGAAGGTAGCAGGAGCTCTGACATCTTTTTGAGGTTGCAAAACTACCTTGGCGACTCCACACATCGAATAAGAAATTGGAAGGTGACTCCACTGCTAGAAGATCAGTAGCTTGATGAAGTTTCAAGGTGAGTTCCACTGCAAGAATGAATGCCAGGTATGCTCCTATGAATCGGTCTCATATCCCCGGTTTTCCAAATCCCATGCCAAAGGTTGATTGGTTAGAGGATCTTCCGATATTCAAAGATGAAAATAAAGACAATGCTGCTCTTCATTTGGTTAAGTTTCATATGCATGTACGCAATATTAAGGTTCAGTTTCCTGAAGATTGTCTCATGAGGATGTTTATGACCACTTTAGAAGGAAAAGCATGGTCTTGGTATAAAAGTTTGGAAAATGGTTCAATATATTCGCTTGCTAATTTTCATGATGAATTCTATGAGATGTATAAAGAGTGTCATCCCTCCTTGTTGCTAATCCAAGATTGTTGTAAACATTCTTTGAGTCTCATTCAATATTTGGAGGATTGTTATGATGATGATGAATTTATGGATGCAGAAATTTTAGAGGTTCTTCATAACAATACATTTCAACACCAAGAAGAAATAATAACATCCCACGAAATGTAGCATGAAGATCAGCAGGGGTTCACTTATGAAAATCATATTACATCCTCTGAGATTGATGTAGAGATGCAACAGACTTCTCAGTCTTCGAATCATAATGAAGATGAAAATGATTACACACAACAAGAAGAAATACTGGAAGAAAATTTTTATAACCCTCAGGTAGAGGAAATGGTTGTTCAATTTTGTAACTCCTTGCAGCAACTTACATCAATGAATGATCACAATAGTGAGGAAAATTACATTGTCTATGGGAATCATGTAGAAAGGCAGTTGGATACCACATCAAAGGAATTTTGTGTGGCTGAGGATCAATTGTCTGAAGAGATATAATGTTATGATGATTATCAAAATAACCATGTTCTCTTTGACCCTATAAATGAATACATGGCAAAGTTTTGCACATCAGTATTTCATTTTCATTTGCTTTATGAAGATCAGGTACATTATGAGTTGATTTGGTCATCTCACTACCATGGTTATTTTGAGGTCAAATGTAGTCAAGAGCCTCCCATATCAGGAAGGACAATTGATTGGCTTTATTGGAAATATCATGTTGCTTGACCTAAAGTGGAAATTGCAGCTAGTAGGTAGGTAGGAAAATGCAAATAAGCTCAAGGTTGACTGAGCATTTTTCAGTAGATGTAGATTTCTTTCTCCAACAGTGATCATCAAGCTTAAGCCCGAGGTGAAGGCCCAAGAAGCTTAAAGGGGATGCTTGTCAAACAAAATTTCGTTTATCATAGAGGATAAGGCATTGGACCTGCAAGTTCTTAGTGTACCACAATGGCACACTATCCCAAGTGGAGCCACTGTTATCACTAAAAAGATTTCAAAGAAAAAGGGTAAGGTAAGGAAGAATTGGTCTTGGTCATTCTCATTGTTTTATTTAAGGAGTCTAAAACATAGGATAGAGTCTTGTTCCCTTTGTTAAATATGGTCAACAATCTTGTTTTACCCACCATTGGTCCCATATTTATTCAAAGTGTCATGTGATAAGACAGTTTCAAAAATTACATGCGCTACGAAATCACCTAGGAGTTTTCGTAGCGCAAACTCACAAAAATACACTATGTGCGTTACGAAACTGCTGTAGCTGCATATTATAACTCGGTTGACCAATTTTGAGTGACCAAGGGGAAATATTTTGGAAAGGGAATTTCATAAAAGGATCATTTACAAAGTGCAAACATCCGTCAAGGGTAAAACAAGCATAGGAAAGATATATATGAACTCTAAGCTATTTGTTATAAAAATGATCAGAACTAGCATTGTTCATGCTATCTCAAACAACTTTGAAAAGGTTTGTATTCACACATGTATATGGGAAAGGTTTACAATACATGAAAGCATGGTAGTCCAATACATTTTTGTGAAATAAAAGAAGGACAATAGGGATAATTGATTTCGAATATCCTTGTGGAGATTAAAGGCAAAAAGGGAGGAACTTTGTCTTCTTGTTTTTACCAGTCAACTTCTAGAAGGGTTACTGAGTAGTTAAAAACTCATTTCTAAAAAGTGAAAGAGGTTTTCATTCCTAAGATACTAAAGTATAAAAATCTCTTCCACTTTCTTCAAATCCATTATGATCTGGGAGAAATGAAGGATCAAACTTGCGCTGCGAAACTGCTATAGGTGCAGTTTTTCACAAGCATGTTTCTCCTATTTTACACCTGTTTTTCAAAGACACATTCTGGGCGGTAGGTTCCCCTCATGAGGGAGGAAGGAATCTACATGAACTCTGTATATGGGAGAAGAACTAATGTATCAAGGGTTGGAAAATTAAGGAGAAAATCTCTTGTATTGTGCTTAGTGTAAAGACTCTGTTGTCTAGTAATACAGTATTGGCCTTGCTTCTCAGGAATCATGAAGAATTCGATGTTCTAAATGTCTTGTGTTTTCTTCTTCATATTATATATAGTGTTATGAATGTGTGATCACTTAGAAATCACTTACAGTGCTCTAATTTCCTGCATACATTTATAAACTGTGTTGGTCCCCTATGTGTTTGATGTTTTATGCATATATTGGATTCTGAATGCCCTGACTTCTATGCAAAGCTAAATCTACTGTCAATACTGAAGCATATCTAACTCCATAAGCCCAATGGATACTTTCTAATTGTGTTTCAACCACTCACATTTTACATTTGTTTAACAAGAGTTAGCCATCTTACTTATAATCAAAAATCATTAATCCTTTGAGAGAGCCCTCTCAGGTTGGGGAGGCTAAGCCTCAGCCTAAAGTTGGTTTGAAATAGTTACTTGAAGTCTACCTGATCATAGCAGCCTGTCAAGGTCTGATTTTGAGATAACAGTTTGTGTCGCCCTTCCTCCTCTAGTATGACAGTTCCGTCATTTGTGCAACCTCCCTTGAGGATAAGCTCCCTCTCCCTCATTTCATGGAGGCTCCTCCTCCTATAAAATCACTCACCATTGCTATGATCTGCTAGTTCCTTAGTAGTTGGTAATTTCTTGGTTTGAGCAATGCTGTTAGTGCTTTTGAGTTTGATAGATAGCTGGCGTGGGTGTGACAAATGTAGGATTGTTGATAGCTTGTGGAAGGTTGTGAAGTGCCCTTAACTTTGTATTGAAACTTATGAGCGAGAGAGAGATTTTGTATGTTGGGAGATCCATCTTCAAAGAGTGAATGCTTGGGAAATACACTGGTTGGACCCTTTGAGAAGGCTTGCAACATTAAGACTTTGGTTGTAAGCTTTCTCTTATTTCATTATTAATACAATCAATGATGTTTTCCTATGTCTTGTATGTAATTTACTTGATTGCTCATGACTTCTTGACTTTGTGAGTAAATAGATCATTGTTGTTTTCCAGTTGCGTGCTTTGTTGTATTTCCTTTGCATTGTTTCAGGTTGATCTCTCATTGAGGAGAAGGAAGCGGAAGCTGGAGTAGCGCAACGGAACTTCATCGACCACTGGTTGAGGTAGGCCTCCAACTATGACTATTTAAGGAAATCTATTGTTGATCTGTCTTTGCTGTGACTAGACCTACTCTAGGGCTAGAGGGGTTGCCTCTGTCCGTAGAGGGAACACTTTCCTGCATCAAAAGTTGGCGACTCCACTGGGGAGTCTATCCTATGTTCTTCTCTTGTTTTCTATTGTTTTGATTTTGATTTGGTCTCTCTTGAGTTTTGGGGATTAACTATCAGTCTTTTGGGTCACCTAGTTTGATTTGGGGAATCCCTCTATTGTCTGTCAGATTGACTAGTTTTTGTTTGGGAGTTTTTTGTTCGTTTGTCATTGTTTTTAGCATCATCGTGGAACATATTTTAATAGTCACGCCAACGTCGCGCTCACTCTTTTGTAAAGTCCTGTGCATTGCTAAACACTGTGGCATAGTCGCGTTGACTCCTGAAATCGATACGTCGCAGGAAAGACGTGTACTTCCGCGATGACGTTGCTCTGTTGCTACAACTAGTTGCTGATCAACGCTAGTTGCTTGTGTTGTCCTTGCAACAATTCCTGTAGAATTAATTTTTTCAATTCTGCCTCCTGAGTTCATCAACCCTGTTGATCCCTTGCTTTTTTTCTCTTGCTCAATAGCTTGTTTTTCACCGTTTATGGTTAAGGCACTCTTTCTTTGGATCTATTGAATGAATCTTGCTTTTTTGCCTGTGTGACCTAGTTCGTTCTTTCAAGTTCTTGAATCAATTGGCTTGGTTGCTAGTTTTCCCAAGGTTCGTTTGCAACTTTCTTGTTGGTTTGATTGAGCCTTCCCCTTTGCTTGTTTCTGGTTGATTTTCAGTGACGATTATTGGACCAATCTTTGGTATTGATTCGATTTCTTTTCACTACCGAACATAGATCACGATTGTTTGGATCGACCAATTTCTTCACGCTTGCCTATTTGTTTCTTTTAAATTTAAAACATCAAAATCAAAAGACTGCGCTCATTTAGTATACGAAAGTGAAAGTGAATTTGCATTTCAAGGTTGCATATTAGGAAGAAAATGATAAAATCTCTCATTAGTAGTATCCATGCACTATAGGGATTGATGTTTGTATGCATTGAGTGACTGCATTTGCTGATCTTGGTTCTTGGTTTGGGACTGATCTCTCTACCCTCTTGTAGGTAGGTGTTCATTTAAGTAAAAAGATATTTCGTTCATTCTAGTTCCATCCTAGATTTTGTTGTATACATATGGTAGGGGCTGAAAATTGAAACATAATTCAAGATCAACTTTAAAATGAACTGAATGAACCTAATAATGCATTGGAACATAACACTCATTACTTAGAGGTCTAGGCTAGAGACATGCTCTAGCATCATTAAACCTAGTCACTATTGCTTTCACTCAAGGTTGGGTGATTCCTCCTTCTGTGACTCAATAGTGGTATAGTACGGAATTTTGCTCCCATGTACCATCGAGTATACGTTGGGAGACCCCACTAGGTTATCATCCTATATCCTTAGGAAGCCGTGTCTGCCGCCTTGCAAAACCGTAATGCACCAAACACAACATTCAGGAAGATTGACTGCCATATGGAAAGTCCTTGGTTTTCATATGACTGCCAAGGTGTATATGCAGTTTTACGGGTTGTTTGGTAAACCTTTTGCCTAGTTCTCCAGAGTAGTCACTTTTGTTCCTTTTTGGTCTCCTTAAAAGAAAAGGTCCATTTGAGCACTTGTCCTTTCAGTCTCATTAAACCTTGAAAGAGATAGAGTCACCTTTTCGTCCTTTTCTCGACTCCTGAAACATGAAAAGGTCAAGTTTTGTTCCTGCATCATAAAATTTACTGCCTACGAAATATTCCTGGTAACAGTTCGAGTTCTTGGTTGTGAGAAGAGTGTTTTTCAGGCTCGTTATCAATGGCATCATTCCCCGAGTCTACCAGCCAAGGTCTTCCCCCAGATGGAAATCCTGGTCCGTTTCCTCCATTTGGAAATGTCGGTGCTCCGTATATGGCAACATTGTATTTTCTTGGGTTAACCATCGGTTTGCCCGTATGGTTGTTTTCAACCTCGATGGTCCTGAGCGTCATGACTCCTATTCCACCATCTTCTTTGTCTGAACCATGACACGATGATTCCAAGGTTGAGCCTATGCCTTCTTCCCCTGTTTCTTCCCCCTCCTCTCCTCTTTTGCTTGGTGAAAGTTTCACATCTAGTAACCAGGGGACTAAGAAGAAGAAGAAGAAGATGAAGAAGAAGAAGAAGTCTGATAAGCATGAGGCCACTTGTGCAACTATTGCTCCGAGTACATCTCAGGTCAGAACACCTTCTGCTCCTCCACGAAAGGTTAATTTTCCTTGTAAATTGTGCAAGGTTGACCATCTTCTTTGTGATTGTCCTGGCATTCCTAGGATCTTAGAAGTATGGTCCCACAATCCGGGTCATCCCTCATTGTCCTCTGAAGCTCATGGTGATGCTACCCTATCAACTGGCAATGGTAAGAAGAAAGGGAAGATTCGATTCCCCTATAGGCTATGTGAAGACAACCATCCCCTTCACCTTTGTCCGCTCATGGATAAAGCTTCCGCTGTTTTGCAAAGTCTTACAACTTCTTCACCCGAACTTCCCGTTGGTTATCAGAGGCTCTCTTCAGACTCTCTCCCCGTCGACCAAGAGATTTACTTAGATTCTTCTCTTGTCCGTCCTCCTCTTTCCAAACCTGGCTATGCTAAGCCTGTTCCAGATCAACCATTGGTCAAAGAGAGTGTCAACTTGGGTTCACCACTTGTTGATCACTCTATTTTAAAAGAGTGTCATGCTCATGTTCTTCTCGTCTCGTCAGATTCTCCTGAGTCCGAAAATGACCCTCCTATCCTTGTTGGTCAAGAGGGTCCTTCTTCGGTTCCTGTAAAGTAGGGGGGCAATCATACGATTCCCCACCAAGTAGTTCAGTCGTTTCCTTCAACTGGAGTCATTTAATTGCATTCTGCCTTCCATCCTATGTGCCTTTCCAGATTACAGTACATGCCTATGATAAGGCAGTACCTGGCACTGTCTTGGATGAGGGTGCGTCCGTTAGTCTCATGCCTTTCACTACTTGGCAAGCTTTGGGCTCCCCATAGCTTGTGTTGATCATGCAGAATCTGTTGGCATTTGACGGAGGAACCAATCAACCTTTAGGGATCCTCCCAAAGCTTCTTGTTACTTTGGGGGGCCAAACCGTCTATATAGACATCATGGTTGTCCAAGGTGCTTTAGATTTCAGTCTTCTCCTTGGCAGTGACTATGTTTATGCCATGGGGGCCCTTGTCTCTTCAATTTTCCGTGTGGTTTGTTTTCCACACGACGGAAGAGTGGTGACCATAGATCAATTATCATTCTTTAGTCCCCCGATACCTCCTGCACAACTGTCATCCCCTCTCGGTTTTTTCTCTCAGTAGTACCTTCTTTGCCATAGGTCAATTATGTGGCTACCCGTTCTGTCTCCGCCTCTACTGATGATCATGCAGATGGTCTTGTACATCATGTACTGGGAGCATTGGAACCTGATCTGTCTTTAGTGGCTCATGACATGTATTCCTCCCAGAGTGTGTCCCTTCCATCCCGCGAAGACCTCTTGGGAGCCATGTTCTCATATGGCCAATGAACCATGGAGTGATGAGGATAGTTTGTTCCTATCTCAACCTCGTTAAAAAATGAACCCGGGTGTCCCGAGAGTAGTTCTGATCTTGTGTCGACCTCATTAAAAAATGAAACAAGGTGTATGAGGATAGTTTGTTCCTGTGTCAACCTCGTGAACAAATGAACCAAGGAGTAACGAGGATAGTTTGTTCTTGTCTCAACCTCGTTAAAAAATGAAAACATGGGTGATGAGCATAGTTCCTGACCTTGTGTCAATATCGTTAATAAATGAAACAAGGAGTCTTGAGGAAAGTTCTTGATCTTATGTCAACCTCATTAAAAAATGAAACAACTCCCTTTCCAAATCGAGTCTTTGCTTAATATCTCGTAAATTCCAAGTCGAGTCTTTCGAAGATCTCGAAAGTGAACCTTCATTCCATCTGCCTCGTTGAATGCAATGAAGTTTGGGGGGCATGTACCTCGAATTGCGTCACTATGCTGGGGGCATGCGAACTCATACCAAGCATAGTTTTTCGTTTCAAGCTTGTGTAAACATGAAATCCAATCCAAGCAGAGTTCTCCATGGTTCAAGCTTGTGTAAAAATGAACCTATACTTGATTTACATCTCGTGATTGCCATTTTTATCTGCTAAATTCTGCAAGATGAGCCTTGGTTGTTTCATTCCATTGCCACCATCTCTTTGGCCGATCATATGCCTTCACTTGGTTGTTTTTCCTTTCCTGAGGAACCACAACGATGAGTGGTTTTATTAGCCAGCCTATTTACATGTTTTGAGAAGTTCCGCCATTGCCGGAACCAATTGCTACCCTTTATACCACTCATTCCTCTAGGACGAGTCACCTTTAAGCTCTTTTCTGACTCATAAAATATGAAAAAGATTGCCGAGTTTTTCCTTTTTGACTCGTTAAACGAAATAAGAGGCAGCCTGCTTTAAGACCTTTTCCGACCGTATAAATGTGAAAATATTGCCAAGCTTGTGTTGTTTTGGGCTCACTATTGGTTACGAAACGACGTGGTTTTGGTCGCTTTTTTGGGTCGAGGTCACTAATCATGAAAAGTAATCCTTGATCGTAATGGTCAAGCGTTTCTCTCGAGTATTGTTTTATACTTTTTTTGGGCTCGAGAGACACAAATCTACAAAAAAGGACCCCCCTAGAGTTTTCTTTTCCATGTCTTCTTCAAACTCCCTAAACATGAAAAAGACTTCGAGTTTTACTTATGTCGGACTCGTTAAACCCTGATGACATCGGACTTGTCGCCATGATGAGACTTGAGCTTCTCCTCCCTAGGGCTCGTTAAACTATTACTAGGTTAGATTCGACCGAAGGTCCAACTTATATTACAAGCACATGCTATCCCCTTCAAGCTTGTTTTAAAAAATAATTGGGGTACTCGCTAGCAATGGTGGGGGAAAATTTGGAAATCATCATTGATTGTCTATGGCAGCTAGTCACTCTTGAACATCGACACTTTTGCTTCTTGTCGGGTTGGGATACCCATACATCGTCATTTGGCCTTCTGTAGGTTTGGGTTTCCATTGAGCCTCATTCCATCTGATCCATGCTGTCTCCATTAAGCCTCTGATCCCTTGGTACCTGAATGTTGCCGCCCTCCAGAGTCGTGTCGTCAACATGTTCAAGAGTATAATCCTTCTGCAGTTTACATCCTTACCTCCTCCTATGATACTCTGTTTCGCCATCTACCACTTGTTCCCTATCTTGTGTCGTTGATGGGGGAAACATTATGGCCCTCCTATGATGGATCGTCTCTTGTCGACACCAGGTCATTATCCAGGAGATTGATCTAGAGATCCCCTTCGGTACCTTGGAGCTTGCATGCCTTAATGGCAAGTTCTTCGTGCCTGACGGTCGAATTTCATCATTGGTCGTTGATTGTGTGATTCCACGAGTGTTTGACTTCAACTCATTCTTCACATTTCGTGGATTGTACTAGACAGTACCTTGAGAACCATTGGCATTATTGGTGGTTTCTCTCACACTTGTTAATGGTTTCATCATCGACTGGTAATCAAGCGACTTTCTATCATGCTCGACCTCAGCAGATCTATTCGCATGCTAGAATTTATACTATGGTCAGTTGGGTTTCAAGACCCTGAACTCAGATTACACATGTTTGGGCTGCGTGGATTGGTTTGTGATTACATGACTCATTGATGGATGGATGTGACCATACCTTTGTCATTATATATGGTCTTATTAGCTGGATGGCTGCGTCCATACCACAGAACAAGTTGGTATGTCTTTTGGATGGCTGTGCCCATGCCTAGACTACATGTATTCCAGAGATGTCAGTTGTACTTGCGCCTGCAGGTTCTTCCAGATGGTGTTCCAGCTCAGCCAGTTTCGTAAAGCATTTCACCCCTCCTACTTTCTCGGGCTTCATACTTTAGGGGGCATCTATTACACAGTAATTTGTCACTGCCTTCACCCTAGTCCTTCTACTGTGTCATGTGTCGAAGTAAAACATGCTCATACTGAACAAATGCTCTCTTATGTTGCCAAGTGACCCACTTTTCCTAATTTTTATGCCTCATCACGAGAATGGACTTAATATACGCGATGGACAGTGGTCGTAAATAGTCTAGCCGCACTTCCAGCGCGGAAGTACATCTATTTCCCGCGATGTTCCGATTTCATGCTTCGGTGTGAGGCTACTTGCTATCTTAAGCGACGGTCTGACTGGATACACTACCTACTAGCGATGTCAGTGATAAAGCTTAGTTATAAATTCACGATGATCCAGATTGGGCGAATTCGTTCCAACAATCGGCCTTCTGGATGTCTCCAGACCTGGTTGTTGGCATAGTTTGTGTCACCCTTCCTCCTCTGGTATGGAAGTTTCGTCATTTTTGCAACCTCCCTTGAGGATAAGCTCCCTCTTGTTCATTTCATGGAGGCTTCTCCTCCTATAAAATCACTCACCATTGCTATGATCTGCTAGTTCCTTAGTAGTTGGTAATTTCTTGGTTTGAGTAGTGCTGTTAGTGCTTTTGAGTTTGATAGATAACTGGTGCGGGTGTGACAAGTGTGGGATTGTTGATAGCTTGTGGAAGGTTGTGAAGTGCCCTTAACTTTGTGTTGAAACTTATGAGCGAGAGAAAGATTTTGTATGTTGGGAGATCCATCTTCAAAGAGTGAATGCTTGAGAAATACACTGGTTGGACCCTTTGAGAAGGCTTGCGACCTCAAGACTTTGGTTGTAAGCTTGCTCTTATTTCATTATTAATACAAACAATGATGTTTTCCTATGTCTGGTATGTAATTTACTTGATAGCTCATGACTTCTTAACTTTGTGAGTAAATAGATCATTGTTGTTTTCCAGTTACGTGCTTTGTTGTATTTCCTTTGCATTGTTTCAGGTTGATCACTCATTGAGGAGAAGGAAGTAGAAGCTGGAGCAGCGCAACGGAACTTCATCGACCACCGGTTGAGGTAGGCCTCCAACTATGACTGTTTAAGGAAATCTATTGTTGATTTGTCTTTGTTGTGACTAGAACCACTCTAGGGCTAAAGGGGTTGCCTCTGTCCACAGAGGGAAC
>APFE030901828.1:153014-173910 GCA_000404065.3 Pinus taeda | reverse complement strand
TATATATATATATATCTGTTTATGATCTAACAAATTTGTTGTTGTTTGCCTCTAGTAGAGACAGGTTGATGACATAGATTCCTAGTCAGAGGGAGAATCACTTCTCAAGATTCTTACTCTTATTACTATTTGCACTATGTACTGTTAAAATATGATTTATGTGCATATGACATAATTGATCTATAGAAAAGTCTCAAATATGAAGCTTGTACAAAAATTAGGGTTTCTTCTTCGGACGCAGGCACTGAACTGGGAAATCTCGTCCCCGGACGCACACATACTGAGGCCCAGGTAGCATCTAGGAAACTAAAGACGCTCTCATGCTAACTTGAAGGGAGCATATAGGGGTTTGACTATAGTTGACCATCATCTGAAGCTTTTTGAAGCTGTATTAACTCTGAATCAAGGTATCTCTGACATATTCTGCTACTATAATCTGATTTCTGAAGTTGTTGTGTTAAATTGTTAATCACATAAAATTGAAGTATTGTGCATGAAATCGAATGGTCACCTGGAAGATGTCAGTTCCACAGATGTGTTGCAGATAACAATATATGGAAGTAGGAAAAGCTTGAATTTTTTCCATAACATGAACATGCAGACTGAACTTGTGTTTGTAGGTGACTGGGACATACATATAGATATTTCACTATGTTTTTGCTACAATAGGCTGGCATGATTTGGCTGATTGATATAGATGAAGAATGTGTTGTCATGATGCTTGAAAATAACTTTGAATTGATGATTGAGATATGCTTTGACTATAGATCTCTCTACGTTAGAAAAATTGGACATGACCTGATGTCTAATGATTTGATTTAAAGATTGTTGATTTTTCCTGATGTCTATGCTATGTGGGTGTAATGACTTCTGTGAGTATTTAGAAAAATGATTTTGTATTGGCCTCCTAATTCCTAGCACAATGGTTGAGGTAATGATAGTTGTGACTCAGCATGAAAATGGAACCTGCATGACTCATCCTTAGTGTATGCATTTGCACCTAGTGATAGAAATGACTTGTATTATGATTATGATAATGACTTGCTAAAGTTCGGATTGATAATGCATGGTTGCTGACAACTTGTTGGCATAAAAATAAATGAAGTCACAAATTGATATGATCTCTCCCTGATCTGAAAATGGGGCACTAAGGCTTCTTGTCAAGCTTACAAGAACCTCTCCCACTTCCAAAGCTTATATGTTCCCAAGATCTAGTGATTAACCAATTGCAGAATTAAAAAGTGCTTGAAATAGGTTTATTCTTGTGTTTGTTTTTAAATGTTTATGTGTTTTGAGTTCATTTGCTTATGCTGATATAAAATGCATACAACAACAAATAAAGCAGCAATTAAACAACACACAACAATGAGAAATCACACATAACAGCAATATTAATTTGGAGTTCACCCAAAACTCTTGGGCTATGTCTCCTTGAGGCCTAGTCAACTCGACTAGGCCCTCTGGGATTATGGTATAAGTCCTTTTACAAACTCCACACTCAACTCCACTGGTTTACACAGAACACAATAAGTTTAGGACACCATCTTATCCCTGGCTCTGAAGGTCTCTGGCTTTCTAGCTCTGGATCTGGATTTTGGCTCTGGCTCGTGGCTCTGGTTCGTGGCTCTGGCTCTGGCTCTAGATCTAACTTTTTTGAGCTCTCTCTCGGTCTCTGCTTGCATCAATGGATCGCTTGACTTCCAAGTGTCCCTTAGCAACCTTTCAGCGGCCTTCAGCAATCTTTGCTGTTGTCAATTGAGCTTTTTTTATTCACTTGACCTCCAAGTGACTCTAAAACCCTCTGCACTCTTTTGCTCTCCTCAATCGTGCTCTCTAGATTCTTTGAGGCATTCTTCCGACTCTACGGCTTCCACAGCCATTCCTATGTCAATTGTGATCATGAGGAATCATTCCATTTTGCCTTTGTGGCTCTCTGTGCTTCATAACACATCATTGTTCACAAAGCGCCCGCTTGCAGCGTGGCACAATGATCAGGGGCTATTACAAAGGAATCAGGGCCTTCCTTCAGGCAAAAACCTAAAAATGGAAAAATTTCCAATACACAGAGAATAGGCTCGAAAATACATTATCGGGCGCAATTCTCGGACTTCAAATTCTATGAAACCGCCCCTATAAACCCATAAGGTCTGCCGTTTAATGGCATATCGCAATTGCATAGGCAGGAGGTATAAAAACCTCAATACACAGAAATACAAAGAAAATCTGAAAAACTGGATTTCAAATTTTATGCAATCGGGTCTATAAAGTCATCGGGTCCGTGTTTTTATTTTTTATTTGGGTAAAGACTAATTCTATTAAAAGTAAAAAATATTTACAAAGAGGTCATGGCCTCATAGGAGGTACAGGAAATTTCATCCATGCAGACAGATAGTCCCAAAATTGGGATTGACCTGATACAAAAACCCTGAAACAAAAAACAACCTGTAATCCAAAACCAAACTAACTGAATTGCCCAACTGTATCTGAGCATAAATACAGACACAAAAAATTTACATTGTAACCTGGTTATAAGCCTGAGACAGAGAGATGTAGACAGTAGCCATATAGGTGATACAAAAAAAAATTGAAAACAGAGCAAACCAGAGCAGCACCCAAAACCTAGAAGTCTTCAGACATTGGAGTCGATTTCCAGAACCTCCTCTTCAATTGGGCAAGGATAACCCATCCACATGTCGTCGACTTTCTCCCTGTGAGCTGAAGCGTTGCCATTTGGAGGGATTGCTAAGTGTTGCGAGCTGTCCGATCCATCTGTCTGCTATTCAAGAGCAGGGCGTTCTGTTGAGTGCAAGCAGGAGGCATGGGGATATCGCCCTCAATTCCTTCTGCCTGTGAATTGCTGCCATGGAAATCGAAACCCACATCAATCCGCTACTGCGCGCTGCCTCCTGGAGAATCAGTGGAAGGGGTGTTCGTTTCAGCAGTGGGCCTGGCTTCCTCTTCTGAGAAAATGACCGTGATACTAGCAGAAAGAACAGGCTGGTTAAGGCAACTATGGAACGTGAAGTGGGTGGTCTGAAAGGAGTTATAAGGGATAGGTATGCTGGTTTTAGAGGTGGGAGAAACCGAGGCTAGAGCGCCCACGCCCTCCATGACTGCCACCACGACGGCAGCTACCACGATGGCGAACCATTGACACAGTGACCGGATAGCCTGAGGGAGAAGAAGAACCTGGGATGAAGCACCTGCCAAGGTAAGGGTGCCTGCAATAGCTGAGAGTCTAGACCTGCAGCTCTACCATCAAACCAAGACAAGGCTAAGAAACCGGTGCTGTGAGCATGGGTGGAGGCCAAGGGTATAAATCAACCGAAGGAGCCGAATCCGCCATCAAAGCCAAACCAGGAGAGATTTCTCGAGCTCTCTGCATAATTAAATTCGCGTGAGGAGCGATCCACCTGTGGATAATAACCATCTCGTCCATCTGCTTGAGGGCTTGGGGAGGTGCGCACTGCTGCCACTTGCTATACCAGCTGCTTGCAGAAGCATTAACCTGCATTTATAACCGTAGATACACCCAAATCCGGTTGAGTGTCCTCTGCTTGGTATCTATCATTCTCCATGATATTGTTATAAGTCATAAGTTGGGTGGTTGAGACGAGGCTAGAGAATGCACCTATATGTAGTTCCAACCTGCAATCCACTCCAATATTAGCTAGAAAGTCTGCGACTTTATTTCCTTCCCGTCGGGTATGCTTGATGTGAATGGTTTTGTGTTGAGAGAGCCAGGTAGCAATGAGATCAATCCTTTTTTCCATTCGCCAGCTCTTACTAACCTTGTGCGAAGAAGTTCCTTGCAACATTTTTGAGATCATGTTTATAATAATATGAGAATCCCCTTCGATGATAAGCGGGAAGAATCCTTTGTTTTGAGCTATAATAAGACCTTGCCATAGGCCTTCCAATTCCGCTGAGTTGTTAGTGTCCCAACCTTTTGAGCCAAAGAAGGATAAAAGGGGAGTACGTTGATGGTTTTTGAAGATTCCTCCAAAGCCTGAATTACCTGGATTGCCCTTTGAGGCTCCATCAAAATTTAGCTTTATTACATTGGGAGGTGGAGGGAGCCATTTAGTGGAAGGACCATCTGGAGAGGATTGATTTCCTTTATAGATGAGCTCAAGATTCAGAAGAATATTCCAGTTTGTCCAGATGGATTGCTCTTGCGGAAGCGAGGGAAGGTCATCCTGAGACCAGGAGTAAAGGGAGAGTGATTCTTTAAGATTTTGGCAGAGGATGGTCCATAGATTTTCTAGGGGCATAGATTGGTCTTTAAATACCCGTCGGTTCCTTTCCTTCCAGATGTTCCACATAAGGAGTCCAAGGATAAGCCTCCATAGAGTGTTTAGAAGTTTGCTTTGATATGGTTTTTTGTTCCACTGGCGAACTGTAGCTGTAATATCTCCCTGGACTCGTCCCTCTTTTTGACATCAAAAGCTGAATTTTTCTCGCAACTTACGCACCACGCAACAAGATTGCATAAGATGCTTAACTGATTCTTCTTGTAGCTTACAGTTGGGGCATCTGGAGGGTCCATGATAATTTTTTATTCCGAAGATTGTCCCATATGAGGGTTTTGTTTTGACAGAGAAGCCATAGAAAAGTGGAAACTTTCCGCCAATTGGGAGGGTCCCAGACTTTGCTCCATAGTTCATCTTTGATTATATGCTCCTTGAGTATTATGTTGTAGGCTTCCTGTGTGGTGAACGTACCCTTTTCTTCATAGCCCCACCTAAGAATATCCATCTCCTTCGAAAAAGGAATTTTCCTTTTTTGTAGTTTTGAGGAAAGAGCTTACTGTACCTGTTCTGTACCATGCCTTAGGATTTGGTCCGCATCAACCCATCTTCTGTAATCCTGTGTGGAGGAAGTCATCCAACAGTTATTGACCTTGTCTAATTCATGCATATCTTGCTCTGGGAGCTGTAGGTGGGAGAGAAGATTCTTGAGCTTTGGCATTTGCTGCCAGGAGTCCTCCAAGAATCGAGCTGTGTTTCCATTCTTGATTTCCCAAAAACAATGTTGTATTAATTTCCTGTGCTGTTTGGCTGAGTTCCATATTACTGATCCATTGATATCTTCTGACATACGTATTCGTTCTTCAATTGGGATGTTACTTGCATATTTGGCAGTCCATAGGGAGGCCCAGGGGGTGAGGGGTGCCGAGAGCCATCGCCACCAGATCTTTGCCCCCATGGCTTCGTTGCTGTGAGCCGGATCTCTCAAACCAATACCACCAGCGCATTTCAGAAGGCAGACTTTATCCCATTTAACAAGAGCCCACTTACGGGTGGAACCAGAGCTTCCCCATAAGAAGGAACATTGGAACCTTTTGATTTCCTTGAGGACCTATTTGGGGGCAGCCATAATGGAGAAGAGGTATAGCGGCATGGAATGAAGAATAGCTTTGATGAGGACTAGTCTGCTGGCCATATTGAGGAATCTGTGAGTCCAGAGGAAGAGACGAGCTTCTAGTTTTTCCAGAAGGATTTTCCAGGAGGAATTCTTGTAAGCTGAGGTCATAAGAGGTGCTCCGAGATACTTGGAAGGTAGAGCCCCAATGGTGAAACCTAGGATACGAGCTATGGCTATTTGAGTTGTAGCTGGGGTGTTGAAGAAAAATATTTGGGACTTGATTTTATTGACATTGGCTCCAGAAGCTTTGGAGAAGTCGGACATAAGGGATTTAAAATGACGGGCTTCTATAACAGAGGGATGGCCAAAGAGCATGTTGTCGTCAACAAACTGTTGGTGGGTAAAAGTAGGGGAGTTATGGAAAGATAAGCCTTTAATGAGATGAGATTGAAGGGTTGAATGAATGCTGTGACCCAGTCCCTCAGCGATGATAACAAAGAGGAATGGTGAGAGAGGATCTCCCTGCCTAATTCCTCTGGAGGGATGAAAAGTAGGTGAAGGTATACCATTGATTAGCACAGAAAAAAGGACGAGGATAGAAAACATATTACCCATCTTACCCAAGGAGGAGCAAAGCCAAAAGCTGTTAGAACTTCCCTTATGTAAATCCAACTTAAACTGTCAAAAGCCTTGGATAAATCAATTTTCAGTAGCATACCTGGTTTCTTGGAGATCTTCAGAGAATGAGTTATCTCGTGAGTTAAGATAATGCCATTAGTTATCTGCCGGCCTTCTACATAACCTGATTGCTCTGGCGATATTATGAGAGGGAGCAGTATTTTCAGTCGGGAAGAAATCGCCTTGGAAACAATTTTGTAGATTATGTTGCATAAAGCAATAGGTCTGTATTTATCAGGAGTACTAGGCTCTGCTTCCTTGGGAATTAGCACAATGAAGGTGACATTTAAACCAAGGTACATCCATCTTAACGATCTTGATTCCTCTACCACTTGGCAGACCTCCAACTTAATTAGATCCCAGAAGTGATGAAAAAAGTTGGAACTGAACCCATCCGGACCTGGCGCCTTTCCCGCTTTCAGTTGATGCACAGCTGCTTCTACCTCCTAAAGGTCCACTGGCTTAAGAAGGAGTTGGTTATGCTCCTTTGATATTAATTTGGGAATGTTGCTCAGAATAGACTCTATAGCCGGCAATCGATCTATATCTGGTTTTTGGTGGCCCTTCTTGAAGTAGTTGAGGAATTCGCTTTCAATGCCTGTTTGATCTTCAATTCTTTCTCCCTGCTCATTTTGGATATGTGATATAGTGTTATGCATTCTGCGTTGTATTGTGGATCGATGGAAGAATTTTGTATTTCTTTCTCCCTCCTTCAACCATTTTATTCTTGACTTTTTTCTCCAGAGGGTTTCTTCCTGTTTGGCTCTTTCTAAGATTTGTGATTCCAAGATTTGTTCCTGCTTTGACAGAGCTTCAGTTCGCCCTTCATTTATGATCCGTTGCTGTAAATTATTCATTTCTTGATTGAGGGCGCTTTGAGCTTGGAAAATGTTGCCAAAAGTCGTGTGGTTCCAATGTTTTATTTTACCTTTGAGGTGCTGTAGCTTTTGCTGAAATTGCGACATTTTGGAGCCATTAGGAGGAAAGAAATTTCTCCATTATGAGCTGATCAAGTTGTTGAAATCTGGATGAGATAACCAAAAGGCTTCAAATCAAAAGGGCCTTCGAATGTTGTGTCCAGGGTAATTCCATTGAAGGGAAATGGGCTAGTGATTTGAACCTGATAGCGGTAAGATGGAAGCTAAGAATTCTCCTCCCACATGAATTGCATTGTCAGACAGGAGAAATCTGTCTAGTCTAGAGGAAATCTGATGTGGTCCATCTCTTTTGTTGTTCCATGTGAAGATCCCATTGCCGGAGGGGATGTCTATGAGCCAGTTGTTCTGTATGAAATCTTTTAGATGATTCCCTTCTCTGTTTCCTATGTGTCTGCCTCCCTTTTTTTCCTCCAACTTCGCAATCATGTTGAAGTCACCTCCAGAATTCCAAAGAGGGTGTAGCCTATTTCTGTTAATCTCTGAAAGGGAATTCAGGATTTCAATTTTTTTCGTGGTTTCCTGAGGGAAATACACATTGGTCATATGCCCATATATGTTGGTACCATTGATATGGAAAATTGTTTGTATGAAGCTTTTATTTGCATGAATATTGTTGAGCTGGATAATGCGCTCGTCCCATAGAATTGCAAGGCCTCCATAGGCTCCATGAGCATCCACAGCTGTCACTAAGCTACCTGGCCAAGCTTTTGTTGCTATTTTTTCCAGAGTGGTTGAGTTGCATTTTGTTTCCTGCAGGAAGAGAATTTGAGGTTTTTCTTGCATGATCATGTTTTTTAAAAGTCTTCTTTTCTTAGGGCTATTGAGCCCTCTAATATTCCAAGAGATCAACTTCATTGGGAGGAGTTGGGAAAGTATTTTGTTAGCTTGGCATATCTACCTGACTCCATTAGAATTTCACATATTCTGATAGTTCGTTGGAGATCAGTTTTCCTTCCACGTTTTTTGTTGTCTTTGGCAATAGACTTTCCGTCCCAAGTGCTTCCAGTTTGGACCCCAAGAGAATGATGTCTTTGAGTTCGCGATAAGACTGCTACCAGGTTGTCCACTTGTCGTTATGGGATTTTGTCAAAGTTCTTTGTTTTGCATGCTTGCTCTAATCCTAGAATGTCTAGTTCTCCAATGTCAATGTTTTCAAGTTCCTCCTCCATGAATTGGTATTCTTGAAGTTCTGTGCTTGCTTCTCCAACTGTGCTGAGATTGTCTGGTGTGGTTTCGACCTCCATTCCTTGAGAAATTTCAACAGGGGATTTTGACTGAATGAAGGGGATAGTTTTAATGGATAGTGGATCTTCTAGGAGTAGTGAGGGATCTTTCAATGCTTCCTGCTTATCATTATAGCTCTCTTTTCCCAGAAGGGAAGGACTTTCAGAATCCGGTTCACCTATAGTAGCCAGAACTTCAAAGTTGTTGCTGGTAGAGGGTTTGGAAGGGTTGGTTGAATGGATCTTGGTATTGGTAGCTATTTTTTTATTGTTTCTTCTACGGCTTGCTACTTTAGTGAATCCATCAGGAGCAGTTTTGTCCGAGGTTAGCTAGGAAGATGCAATTTTATTCTGAGGGCAATCTCTGAATAAATGACCTAGATCATGACATTTCCTACACCTAAACGGAACATGCTCATAATCAATAGGCTGGATCCATTTGATATCATCATGAAAGAAACTTACCGTGTCTGGCAGGGCTTGATTGAGGTGCATGTAGACACATATTCGAGCATAGGATGTGTACCGATTGATTTTTGTTTCCTTTTCTATTTTGATGAACTCTCCCAGTGCATTTCCTATTTCTTATAAAGAATCTTCCTCCCAGTGCTCCACAGGGAGCGAATAAAGCCTAATCCAAACTAGAGCCCAGCTAAGATCTTCCTTATCAGGATTGAAGCGCTCAACCCATTCTCTGAGATACAGACCTGCAGCATTAAAGAAGTATGGTCCTCCATCCATAACCTTGTTCTTGTACTCTAAGAAGTTAAAAATGGATGTAAAAAAGCCTTTAGGCCCTAGTTGCAGGGTAATGTGTCCTTTAGGGCTCCATTTGGAGGCAATCCAACCTCTCAACGCCTTCTCAGTTGGCCAAAGTCCTATAAAATTGTCTATTAGCACATGGTCCTTCATGAACTGTATCCTAGTGTTGATTCTGTGGCTTGGAAATTCTACTTTCGGCCTGACTGCAACTACTGGCTTGCTTGTCGGGTCCGTGCTTTTATCGGCATTGGGGATCGCCAATTAAATCTTGACAGTTGATCTGCTCCTCGATCGGATGATCCATATCGCATCGCATATCGCTATCACATCGGCCCTTTGTGTCGGGGGTCACCGATCTCCCAAGCATCGATTAAATCTGAACTGTTGATCTCTTTTCCGATCCGACGAATGAGATCACCCGTTGCAAATCACATGTCACAATATCGCATTTGTAACGGCCCGGGGGTTCTCCCTTTGGTTATGCTGATCGTTGATTCACTGATCCGCCGATTCAATCGCAATTGTCCATTCTTGCCCGGATTCGACGGCTGACATTGAAGTGCTCATTGCACCGTCGCATAATCTCATGTTGCATTTGTAACGGCCCAGGGTTATTTCCTTATATTATTTGCATATGCTGACACCGATTGCCGACACCGATCATCGCAATCGCTTCATCACCCTGCTTGGGGGTCCTCACATCGAGCGAAGGGATACCTCCGATGCAATAAGTCAGAGGTCACATTCAGAGGTTCCTTCCGCCTTCGCTTTAAGTTCTCCTTTTAACCTTTTGATGCCATTTTTCTCAATGAGCCTTTTAGGCCATTTTCATAAGATTTTGCCTCTTTTACAAAGGACAAAGGGCAACTCCTTTTCGTGATAACTTTTGCATCCGAGGTCCGTTTTAGCCCATTCAAATTGTAGTAGATTCAAAATAAAAAGATCTACACAATGGGACTATTTCCAGGAGCATCCTTAAACTTTCATTTTCCTTTGTGAGGAACACTTAGACTTAGAAGTCTATCCATAATCCATTTTGGATCATGCCTTCACACTAAAAGAAATTTTGGTCTCCAAAAGACTGATATACTGATCTGAACAATAAATGAGAGTAACAACACTCTCTTCTTTCAGCGTCCACACACTTGCCATGGCGTAGTACCTCTGAACCAAAGCCTTTGACCACTCTCCTTCTTGGATGTGCTGGTTTTCCTGGGAAGAATTATTTTCCTCCTTGACCTCATGTAGAACTCCTGCTGAGATGGTCACAGAAGGTATTTTGAACTTCTCTGCCTTGATCATTGATCCAAGGTGGCTCAAACAAATGTGAAGTTACATCTACTTCACAAAATTTTCATTTGTACTTATTTGACAAGCTATCAACAAAAACTATTAACAACAATAGAAACATAGACAACAACTAGAGGGCCTAAACTCCTGCTTCAACAAAAGAAACAGATTTCACATCTTGTGAACACCTCCATGTCTTACATCTGCATACAAATGATGGACTAGATAACAAGCCCACAAAACATGCCTTTAAAACAAATAACCCTTGAAGTCAAGCATGTAGAAAAGATCTCAAGGATTCTTTTCAAAAGATGGAACACTTCATCATCATCTCCATCTTGGAGACCAAATAAACTTTTCTCAAGTCAAAATTACATGCATGTTACAACAAAGCAATCGATCCTCCAAGTTAATTACACATACATGTTCAAATACATGGAAATCATCAGCATCCCTGTGTTCATGCATATCATGCTCATGCATGCATTTCATCCTTCAATTTTCGCTTAAGCACACTGTAATTTCAAAGCTGAAATGAAATATAATGTTGCAGCAGCAAAGTGAGTCTCCTACTCAACTTTTCCATTCACCTTCTTGGTAAAATCTTGCAACTTGCATTCTCATTAACAAAGAAATGCAAATATATGCAACGATAGACATGCAATATTAATTGGATAAGAACTCTAACCATTTCTTACCAACCCACTTCAAAGGTCTTTCCTTTGTATGCACATTAGCATCAACATGTGAATCATCCTGAAACACATCATCCATGGAAACTTCCTTTCCATTTCTGCCATTTTCTCTTTCCACTTTCTTCAGCTTTTGTGCAAGCATTGTTGGATTCAGAGTCCAACATTTTTCAGCAATATGCCCTTGCTTATGGTAGTAAGTGCACTGCATGTGCATACTTTTGACAACATGACTTGCCTTTCCCAATGGACCTTTGGCTTCTTGCTTCCTTTACTTCAAAAGTTTCATGTATGTGGCCATTCTCTTCCAACATCTAGAAACATTATGGTTATCCAAACCACAAAAGTAACATGCAATTCTTTTCCAATGCTTACATGGGAGTTTATCATGCTGAACATAATCAAAATGAAAATGTTTAGAACTAGATTTATACCTTTCTCTTTCACCTTTATTGCCTTCATGAGGAGGTGAAGCAAATGAAGAAGTGGCTCCCTTTGGAACACCATCAATCTCTTCAAGGCTTTCAGAGTTTCCACAACTCTCTCATTCCAGTGTGTGCTTCTGAACACCTTCATCCTGCAAATGATGCTCCAAGCTATTACATTCCTCCTAAATACAATCTTCACACTCTTGAGGTAGAGGACTTGAAATGAAACTCCTTCTTGGAACTGTTTCAGTGGCCTTCATGGCAGCTTTGGAACTTTCTCCATAAGACTATCCATAGCCAACACCCAAATACTTAGGCCTTTCCTCAACCATTATTGGCTCAATGATACCTTGTGAATTCTTACCCAAGCCTTTTCCTTCATAGCCCATCTTGGACATTAGCTTGGACCCTATGAATCTGGTATGTTTTTCAAAAGAACCAATATAAGCATTCTTAGAAGAATTTGAAAACAAACTGGAATGGTTTACCTCTTCTTCAAGCTGATACTTGACTAAGGTTTCTTTGGCAACAAAGAGTTGTGTCTCCAACTCATGCATCCTTTTCAGGTTCATATTTGCAATATGAAGTTGCCTCTCCATTTCTTGCAATTTATCAGAAAGCAACTGCTTCTTTTCCTCCACAGAATTCAACTGTTCTCTAAGTATGCTGCTCTTCCTTCCATCCTCATACATTTCTCTCACTGTATCCATCATGATGAAAAGGTCTTGCTTCATGTCTCCATCAAGAATCTTGTGAAGAAAGAAGAATTTGAGGACTCACTTGTAGAAGTAGTCATTATGCCAATGAACAAAAGAAGTTCAACACGATTAACAAAGAGCTTATTCAAGAAACCTTTTGCAACAAACCTCTTGTGCTTCAAGGATTTCTTTGAGGTCCTTTGGGATAAGAAGAATGCATTCATCCCTTCTTCCTTCTTGTCCTTCTTAGACTGAGCTATCAATAGCTTTCCCTTCACCTATGCAAATTCAAACAATAGTCAGTCTACAAATAAGCATACAATCAACCTCTAACTGTTTAAACACCTTTCAGGCAAGAAATCTTTGCTCTGCCAATCAAGCATTCTGATCTAATACCACCTGCTATGGTATAATCAACTTTGATATCACCTTCCTGAAGGTGGGGTTAATCAATCTCATGCTTTGATACCACCTGATTTGAAAATGGGGCACTAAGGCTTCGTGTCAAGCTTACAAGAACCTCTCCCACTTCCAAAGCTTATATGTTCCCAAGATCTAGTGATTAACCAATTGCGGAATTAAAAAGTGCTTGAAATAGGTTTATGCTTGTGTTTGTTTTTAACGGTTTATGTGTTTTGAGTTCATTTGCTTATGCTGATATAAGATGCATACAACAACAAATAAAGCAACAATTAAGCAACACAGAGCAATGAGCAATCACACATAACAACGATATTAATTTGGAGTTCACCCAAAACTCTTGGGCTATGTCTCCTTGAGCCCTAGTCAACTCGACTAGGCCCTCTGGGATTATGGTATAAGTCCTTTTACAAACTCCATGCTCAACTCCACTGGTTTACATAGAACACAATGGGTTTAGGACACCATCTTATCCCTGGCTCTGAAGCTCTCTGGCTTTCTGGCTTTGGCTCTAGCCCTTGGCTCTAGCTTGTGGCTTTGGCTTTGGCTTTGGCTTTGGCTCTGGCTCTAACTTTCCTAAGCTCTCTCTCAGCCTCTGCGTGCATCAATGGATTGCTTGACCTCCAAGTGTCCCTTAGAAACTTTCCAGCGGCCTTCAGCAATATCTGCTGTTGTCAATTGAGCTGTTTTTGTGCACTTAACCTCCAAGTGACTCTAAAACTCTCTACGCTCTTCTTCTCTCCTCAATCGTGCTTTTTAGCTTCTTTGAGGCATTCTTCTGACTCTGCGGCTTCCATAGCCGTTCCTCTTTCAATTGTGATCATGAGGAATCATTCCCTTTTGCCTCTGTGGCTCTCTGTGCTTCATAACGCATCATTATTCACAAAACTCTTGCTTGCAGCGTGGAACAATGATCAGGGGTTGTTACAAAGGAATCAGGGCCTTCCTTCAGGCAAAAACTTGAAAATGGCCAAATTTCCAATACACAGAGAATAGGTACGGAAATACACTATCGGGCGCAATTCTTGGACTTCAAATTCTATGAAATCACCCCTATAAACCCATCGGGTCCGCCATTTATCGGCATATTGCAATCGCATAGGTGAGAGGTCTAAAAACCTCAATACATGGGAATACAAAGAAAATTCGAAAATTCAAATTTCAAATTTTATTAAATCGGGTCTATAAACCCATCAGGTTCGCGCTTTTATTGGCATTGGGGATCGCCGATCGTCGATTAAATCTGGACCGTTGATCTACTCCCCGATCAGATGGTCCATATCGCATGGCATATCGCCACTGCATTGGCCCTTTGTGTCGGGGATTGCCAATCTCCCAATCACCGATTAAATCTGGACTGTTGATCTCTTTTCTGATCCGACAGCTGAGTTTGCCCATCGCAAATCACATGTCGCAATATCACATTTGTAATGGGTCAGGGGTTCTCCCTTTGGTTATGCCGATCACCGATTCGTTGATTCACCGATCTACCGATTCAATCGCAATCGTCCATTCCTGCCTGGATCCAATGGCTAACACTGAAGCACTCATCACACTGTTGCATAATCACATGTCACATTTGTAACAACCCAAGGGTATTTCCTTATATTATTTGCATATGCTGACGCTGATCATCGCAATCGCTTCATCGCCCTACTTGGGGGTCCTGATATAGGGTGAAGGCCTACCTCTGATGCGATAAGTCAGAGGTTGCAGTTGGAGGTTCCTTCCACCTCCACTTTAAGTCCTCCTTTTAACCTTCTAATGCAATTTTTCTCAGTGTGCCTTTTAGGCCATTTTCATAAGATTTTGCCTCTTTTTCAAAGGACAAAGGGCAACTTCTTTCTGCAATAACTTCTACATCTGAGGTCCGTTTTAGCCCATTCAAATTGCAGTAGGTTCAGAATGAAAAGATCTACGCAATGGGACTATTTCTAGGAGCATCCTTAGAATTTTAGTTTCCTCTATGAGGAACACTTAGACTTAGAAGTCTATCCAAAATCCATTTTGGATCACTCCCTATCTCCTGGTTGAAAGAATCGATATTGTGATGTTGATGACTTTGATAATGGTTGTGATCTAGCTTCTAAAATTTGATAAGCTAACTCTGTTGATGTGATGGTACAACATTAGTTTATGTAAGGCTAATTATGTTGAGTTAGCAAGGAATAATGCTTAGAGCATCGCATGAAGAAAGCTCCCTGATCCAGATGTGTCTATATTTGATAGTTATCTGATGAGGTTAGGATGATGAGTTCTAAGGTATGACTTTGATTTTGATTATGGTTTTGGTTTTATATCCTGATGCTATACCCTTGACAAGTGATGAGCATATGATGATATAAATCAGAGGGAGATAACTTTTGAAGACCAAAATGATGTATCATGTCATGATGAATCAATTTCTGGAATTTGGAAAAGCAATTCTATATTTGCAGAGCTATTGGAAAATGAAAATGCAAATCCTTGGATACTAAAATTTGAAGTTTAAAGATGTTGTTGAACTTGACATGGCATTCGACTGTTGATTGAAGCATTCATGTTCCATTTTTAATATATATATATATATATATAATATATATAAAACCTGAATAAATTCATTAGTGAGCTGCTTCATTCACATAGAGTTACCACCAAACATCCTTTGAAATATCTGCATGAGATATTCTAGTTTTGAGGTTGAGATATTTATCCTATGATACGTGAATGCATGGATGTATTGTTATTGTTAAGAACATTTGGATGCTGCTTTAGTATGAGATCTACCATGATATCTTCGATGAGAGGTCCATAGTATGATTAAGGATGAGTAGGATTTTGATATCATGGCTAGCTGTGAGGAAGGATGAAGAATCTCCTTAGAGAGCTGTCTGAGCATGATCTAGATATGACATGGATACATTGTGATGACATAGATCTGATTGGTAGAAAATCCCATATTTATAGTTGGGACTAAGATACTCTCATATATTGAGACAATGCAGCTATTCGAAACAAGCTCAAGTTTGTGGTTGGAACTTCCTTGAGAGGGAGGATGATTATGGTATCCTTTTTTGATTATATGATTATTTATGTTTTGTTATGATATTTTATTTGATGTCCAATATACACATGAAATAACTGCTATTGAGACAAGCTAATACCATATTTGAGTATCATGAGAGCAGTGCTGATCGAGGACATTGAGCAAACTCTTCCTCCCTGTTTGAGCTCCCAAGGTGAGGAATTGAGGAAGAAGGGCTCCTAGGGTTTAGGGAAATTTGGACAATATGGTATGACCCCTATCTGTTACCCAAAGGGTTGAATATCTTTCTCCCCTATCTTCATAGGGTCGGAGAATGCTGCTCCCCTATTTGGTCTTTGCAAAGTATACCCCAGCTGGCATCACACCCACAAGATGGGCTTTTCGAGAATATCGCTCCTTGTTTGGCCAACAAGTTGAGAGTGTACTTGGGGTATACAACCCAAGTCGATTATGATGCAGGTGTTTTGCCACATGAATATTCAAGGTCATTGATGGGAAGATCAGTACGAAATAGGATGGGTTGAGATAAGCCTATGCGATTCCAAGTTGAGATTGAGCTCCATGATGATATCCCAGCGTTGAGATGTGCTCCCATGTGTGCTTGCATATCCTATTTCTTGATATGGGGTTGTATATGTATAGCTCCCCCATGAGATTCTAGGTCAAGATGTGTTCCCTGATGTGGTTCTAGGTTGAGATGTGCTCCTTGATGATATGCTCTTTGATGACGATTGATGATGATATTCCAGGTAGTAGCCCACTGTTAGATATTTGAGGTAGCATCTTGATGGATAAAGGGTGGTAGCTTAAGCTTCCCTATAGTAACAAATTCTTCTTCTTCTATATTCGATAATTTTCAACATATGAGCAAGAACAATCAAGTGATAAGTAGGAATAAGGGATAGATCGAGATGTACATTGATGATTTGTGATGATGAGATACTTGAGGTGGTCATGGAATAATGACTACATGAAAGCGATGATAAGGAATGATACATGATGACACTTGAAGACACAATAAAGGCATATTGATCGATGGGCAGATATTGGCAGGTGGAATTCTCTCTAGTTGAGAGGGAGTGTTAATTTATGAAACTACAATCAAATTCCACCTTGGAAAACTCATATGATCGAGATGAAGATTACATTAGATTCCTCTTTTTGAGGGGACCAAAATAAACCTAAATATCACCTTATTTGGACAAGCGAAAGTTGATTTTTGAATTTATTTGTTTACTGATGTATATTGGGTTAGGTTGGCCCTAAGCACATGTTAAATTGGATAGGTCGGTCTCAACCCCAATTGGACCCTCATGAAAGCCTATAAACAGAATATACCTCAAGCTCATTTGGACACATTGATCAAGTGATATTATATTCTTCTCTTTTGTCTTGGTTCACACTGGTCTATTGGAAGGAGTTCATGCAAGGGTTCGAAATCACAGTGGTGAAGCACACACTTATCTAGGGTTTTTTGATTCCTAGACGCTGGCATAGAACTGAGAATTTTTGTCCCTAGACACTGGCACACAGTGTTCAAGACAACCTCTAGGGAGCCTTAGACGCTGGCAAAAAATTCTATGGGAGCGTCCAGGGTTTCAAAAGCAGATCTGGAGGTGTCGGTCCCTAGATGCTCACATATAATGGTCCTTGTTGGGTGCAGGAATTGCACTTAAGAAAACTCCTCAACACTTAATTGTCAACCCAAGGGTTTCGTAAACTTAGAGATGAAGCACAGGAAATGCCATAAGTGGTATGAACTTTTCCTATTCCTAATCCTACTTGAAATGTCGCAGAATCAGACATAAAACAATCTTAAAGACAATCGACACCAAAGCAATTCTAGTGCTGGAATATAAAAGAATAATTTGCGAGAAAATCAAGTAGAGGAACTTTCACACAACTAGAAGAAATCCTAAATGATGAAATGAAATACTATGTTTATCTTCAGCATAGATGGCTAACAGTTTAACAAGTGGGCCCTTACAAGATCTGTTTCCCATTTATCTTCCTTCTACACCAAGCAACCTGTTCTTGTACTATTGCAATATGCTTGCACTAGTGCAAGTACAGTACTTATGTGAGAAAGTATATTTTATCTTCTTTACTAAAGACTTATGTCTTTATGGAGGTGCTCTAAGCCTCAAGGCGTAGAGCACTCTGTTCTTGTGACAAGAGACTAGCTCTCGCATCGAGACAAAACTTCCTTCACCAAATTTTCCAATTTACTTGCGAAAGAATGAAAAGACGCGTTGAAAAGAATTGCAATTGCAAGCTAGATTCTAAGATAAATTACATGTGAAAAAGAATGCTTTAACTAATTGAACTTTGCAATGAAAGTAAATTTCATAAAGCAAAAATAATTAGAAATAATCAAGCAACAGTCAAAGTAATTTGCATGCATCAACTGATTTCAACAATTCACTTTCCTTGTGCTTAAGTCATAAACTACAAGTATAAAGTAAAGTGTTTGTAATAACGTTCTTTCTTAATTCATTTAAAGATCCTTTAGAAGTATAATTCTTAACATTGCGAATGATTACTTCAATTGACAATATGTTTGCTTGCAAGAATAAACAATATTATAAACATGAAAGGAACGTAACACTTGCTGTGAAGTAAAACTGGAGTGCAGGAAACTACATGCACTGGTACATGAATAATATTCCTCCATGACTCAAGCGGAAGCAAACTAAGGCAAAAATTGCAGGAAGGAAATTGAAAGAAAGTAATTTGCAGAAAAGAAATTGCAAGAAAGAAAGAAAATTAATTAAAATTCTAAACTATGGATCCGTTTGCGCTTGACTATAAAATGAATTAATCTCAGAACTTTGAAATAAAAATAAGAGGAATGAAAGCCACACAACTGCAAATCAATAAATGTTCACACAGACTTTTTAAATGGTGAAAGCAAAAGGTAAACGAGCTGGGTTGGCTGGGCCCTAGCCAACCAACTCATTTCCCGTTTAGGAAATGAAACAATCCAACACTTAATCACACATGAAATAGAAATTAAACACAACGTGAAGAAAACATGGCACGTTCCTTGTATTAACTTGATCAACAAATATACATGATAGTGCAAGTCTAGCCCAGAACTGAGGGCGATACAAAATTACAAAATAAACAAAATTACAACTCAGAGATTGCTCCCTTGGCTCTACCTATAGTCTACATTATATATAGTCTCTCAGCCTTAGCCATATTATGCTAATTATAGTCATTTCCTATTCAAGCCTTTTGGCCAAATAGACTAACAAACAAACTTTGCAAAACTAGCTAATGGTTATAATCAAACATGGACTTTGCTGGCCGTAGGCCATATTCTCAGCAAGCATCCCTGACTATACACTGCCAATGTCCATCCTCAGATAGTCTGCATCAAACTAGGAGTTGTGGATCAAAATGCCCGCGTGGAATATCATAGAGATCACAGAGCAACATCGTTGGCGGTGCATGAATCTACCTGCACTGATCATGCTAAATTATGATTACCACGTGGAATATCACAGAGATCACGGAGCAACATCGTTGGTAGTGCATGAATCTGCCTGCACTGATCACGCTAAATTATGATTAACACTTAGTTCTTCAATTACTTTTTAGGAAAGTTAAACATAAGTTACAAGAGATACTAAAAGGCATGAAATATATGTAAAGTAATTAATAAAGCACTTAATACATCTTAATTATGAAATACGAAGTATATATAGGAATATATGATTATCTTGGACTAGTGTAGGAATGAGAGGGTTAAATACAGATAAAACAGAGGTTAAGGATTATGGGAATAGGGTAGAAATAGAGCAATTTGGGACACCAACATCCTCCCATCCCTAAGCTGTTGTGTGTCCTCACACAACATTTTACCTTGTGCAAAAAATCTTCAAAGATGGGTGGCCAACTCTCAATCCTTTACTTCAATACTTGTCCCTACTTTCACTACCTTTGGCTTTTTACCTCGAGCTACTTTCAACTGTTTAGTCACCTTCTTGAGGCATTTGTAGCACTTGGAAGCCCGATACTTCCATACTTTCACTTGTTGTTTTTGCTTCTTGACTTCTGCGAGCAGCTTTACCTCACCTTGATTTTTCCAATTTTGCTCCTTCATGATCTGGTTCAAAGCCTCCAGGTCATGAAATTGCTACTCTAATTCCATGATTTGGTTGTTGAGGTAGAGGGCTCCGTGCTTAGATCCTCTGGTGTAAATACCTTCTTTGCAACAGAATCCAAGTAAGTCCCATCATTGTCGAGGCTAAGGTCATCCAACTTTTGCATTATGACATTGCCAAAATTTTCTGTGCCCATGGTTTCCTTATCACCGAGGGTTTTGGTACCCTCCATAGCCTTCATGCCAAGGGTTTCAGTACCTTGTGCACTTAACTCCACAGGGTTTTTAATGCCTTGTTCTTCCAATTCTTTAGGGGATTCAGTAACCCATTCATTTAAACCAACAGGGGCTTCATTACCCTGTTAATCAAAAAAATCAGGGGCTTCAGTACCCTGTTCATAAAAAACATTGAGGGTTTCAATGTCCCGTTCATCGAAATATTCAAGGGGCTCCATGTGCTGTGCCTCATCATCCTCGTGACTCTCTTCCTGAACTTCTTCTGCACTTGGTACCATCTTCTTCTTTCTTAATCTATGAACAAGGGTATACAACAATATGTCGTCTTCCTTTTCCATGTTTTCTTCATTTACCACAGTGTGGGCCGCTGCATCTGCAAGCAATGAAACATTATGGTCTTTAGGTGAAACCTGAGGTGATTCATTAATCACAATAAGAGAGACTGACCGATTCTGATTCGTCCTAGTCTTCTTCCTTGTCGAGGTTCTGGTTTTTCTTTTCTTTGCTAAGGGTGGAGTGTCTTCGACAGAATTATTTTCTGCTTGCACCGGCGTGATGTTACCCTTTTTCTTGGTAGGGGACGGTGTCTCTGCCTTCCTTTTCTTGCTTGTACTCATGCCACCAAACTTCCCTGCACTCCTTGCCCGAAACTCCTTCAGGAATGCCTTTCAGGTCACTCCCTTATCTTCAAGCACTTTCTTGACGAGGATTGTGATAAGCCCATGATGATATAGCTTATTTGCGACTTGGATTGCATTCCCACTCTGCACACCCTTTGCCATTTTCTCGAGAATTCGGAGCAGATAGTAAGGAAAATTAATAACTTTCCTCTACTCAAAGTGCAACAACAATTTCATGTGGTGCACCCTCGCAGGTCACAAATTTTCGTAGTATGAACATGAGGTCTCGCCATGTTAGGATATTCTGACACATAGGAAATAGTTAAGTTCAACTTGGTCTAGTATAGAGTTAGTTATAGAGTTAGGTAAAGTGTGTTTCTTTACCGTTGTACATTTTGTAACTTACA
>APFE030901828.1:105731-124659 GCA_000404065.3 Pinus taeda | reverse complement strand
TTATTTTTATTTTTATTTTTTTTTTTCAGAATTGTCAGGAGTTTCCTCCTCACCTTTCTTGTTCATAATCACCATAGGCTGCTTTTGATTTTCTGAGGTTACTATCTTCCCCGATCTCAATTGGAGGTCATTGACTCCAACTGGCATGGAGTGATATTTAGATGAGGAAAGCGGGTTCATAGAATGGATCATCTTTACCGCTTTGTTATTGGGGTTGGGTAAAGGTTGGGCATGCATCCGAGAAGGTCGAAACGGTGGAGGAAAAGGAAATGGTGGCATTGGCTGACTCAACTGAGGTAATGATGGTTGTGGCATTGGGTAAGGTGCATATGTGGGATGGTATGATTGCATAGGTGCAGGATAGGAATGGTGTGAATGATATGAATGGTTTAGCCCTCTCCATCCTTGTTGCCAAGATTGGGAGGGTTGTCCATAATGATATTGGTTCCCATGCTGTCAATGTTGAGAGTGAATATTGTCAGGATAGGAAGATGAATGTGCATTATAAGCAAAAAAATGCGGTGGAGGTTCAGGAGCCATACCTGCACTTACCTGAGGCTAGTTTCTTCATGCTCCCATATCATGTAGTGATTCAGCTTTAGGTTGTCCTCCTTCAAGTACAACTTTCATCCCAGGTATGGAGGGACATTTTTCTGTGGCATGGTTCTATGTACAAATTGCACATTTATTAGTTTCTTGAATATCGAGAGGACATTCTCTTAAAAGATGCTTTCTTCTACATTTTGGACAAAAAATGGACAATGACTCTTGTTCCTCTACAAGTTTTTGTTGAAACTTCAAAGAGTCTATTTGTTTACTAACAATATTCATTATTTCAATTTTTATATTGTCCATTTTTTTCTAATCCAATAATCATAGCATGAGTAGATTCATTTTCTTATTTCTATTTCGCATTCCTTTACCGGATCTATATTGGTTCATCGAGAATTTCCCGCACAAGTCACATATTTGATCAAAATATTTTTGAGCAATATCCCCTTGTCCTAACATATTTAAATTATTCCTAGCATCGTCAGTAAGCCCCCGTAAGAACAAGGTTCTAATGGTACTTAGATCAAATTTGTGCTTTGACCTTTGGAGGATGTACATGAATCTCTCCAAGTAGTCCTCTAGGGTCTCATCATCATTTTGCACAATAGTAAAGATTTCATCTTGAATATCTCTAGTCTTACAATATTCATGATATTTTGACAAGAACACTCTCTTCATTTGTTCCCAAGAAGATATAGTGTTTCCTCCTTGTCCCATGAACTAGTAGAGTGATGCGTCCTTGAGAGTTGTAGGAAACAGCGTTAACTTTTGGGCATAAGATGAATAATCATAACTTCTACACAAAATATCAAACTCAAATAGGAAAGAGTCTAGATCTTCATGTACCATAACATAGAAATGAGGAAGAGCTAATGGTGAAATATTTTTCGTTTGTACTTGTGTATCAAGATCCACAATTAGGAATCCAAAAGGGACTATTCCTCATTTACCTGATTTTCACCAGTTCCTTCTGCATGGTCTTCCTGATCTGCCATTGTTGTTCTTCCACACGAACTACGCACATGCTAAGAAGGATGAAAATGGGTTCTAATAGTCCCCTTTTTCCCCTTTGTGGGCTGTGTCATGCCTGGACCACTGCTGCCAGAGCCCAAATGGACTGTTCCTGCGTGATGATTCTAAGTTTGTTTGGACTTTCTGCCTACAAAAGAAGGCCCAATATGAGATTTGGTTTCATATTTATCACTATTACTTTGGCCCCTAGTGGGCTTCGGACCCCTACCTCTTTTAGGCATTCATTTCAAAAAATGACAAAACAAAATTTCAATAAAAATGTTGCAACTTAAAAATAACTGGACACCTATAAATTCCTTCAAGCAAATAGAAGCACATTGCAGAAAAAATAATAGAAGACTTACCCCTATTGTAAAAAATGAAAAATTCTTACCAATTCAAATCGCCTCGCCCCAATTGGATAGTAAATGCCAGTTGGAGTTGGTTGAGGATTACTTGCATTTCCAGATATCATATTAACGTGTTGGTCTGATGCCAAAGGTATTTCAAGCACAAAAGTCATGCTTTGAGCAATAGTTTCTAGATTAGCGGTAGATAAACTAGATGAGGTTCCAGAAATCCAAGTAGAAATTTGAGAAGAAGGAGTGGCTCCTGAAAAACTTCCAGTAAGTGACTGATACCCAATGGGAATTGAAGGTCCATCATATAGGAATGACTCTAGAGAGCCTGTAAACATAGAAGTTACACCAGTTTGGCTTACAGGAGGAGTTTCTAACATGATCTTCCTGTGTGTAAAATCAAAAGGAGTGCATAAATGAGCAATATATTGACATAAATAATTCAGAGGGTAAAATAACAAGGATTTGATAGAAAAGGATAAAAAATAAGTCTTGGAAAAACTAATGGATCACCAATAGAAAGAGGAGTATGTGGTGAATCTCCCTCCTCTTCTTCATTAATATCTTCAATACTTATAAGGCCAGGAGGTAAACTAGTTGTAAATATAGTTCTTCTTTGAGATGAAGTCGATAAAGGAGTAGGGGCTATAACGACTGAAGGTGATTCACACTTAAAAATTTCAGATTCAGGTTTTTCAATGTCAGGTTCAGCTAAATCCTTCTCTAAAGTTTCACTTATCTCATATTCACCTTGAATAATCACAGTAAATTCAGGTCCATATTGAATTGTGCATGATTTTGTTTTATACTTTTGAGTTACTTCAGTTTCTACTGTTTCCAATTCTACAACTCCGGATATTTCAGGTTGACCTGAGGTTCCAAATCCTATTGATTTCGATCTCTTTTCTTTGATTTTCTCCAATTGACCAGGTGTGTACTCAGGGGGTAAAACTTGCATTCTATGTGAATATCTTGGTAACTCGGCCATGATGAATTTTATTAAAAGTTTGTTCCATTTTTATTTAATCAAATAAATAACCAAAATAAAAAAATAAAGGCTATCTAGGAATAAAGGATTACTAAGCGACTGTGAACTGTAGAACACCACTTCTAGTACGTGGATGTACTCCTCAAGTATTTGGGGGGTCTGCACCACCATCTATGTGAGAAAGTGATGCTATTAAAGACAAAAACAGTGGATGAGGCTTGTGTACATGCACAATACCCAGAGAACATAGGCCTGAAAAGAGTGCAATCAAGTGGATCAAAGCAAAAGGAGAAACATGAAGCTTCTAAGGAGGGAAAGAAGAAGAAAAAAGGGGGACAAGATAAAAATACAACAGCCACAACACACCAATGAAAAGATCCTAGAAACCAATGCAACAACTGCAACATTGATGGCCATACAGAGGAGAAGTGTTGGAAGTTGCGTCCAAAGCTAAACTCGAAGAATAGGAAGAAAGATAATAAGACGAATAATCTCATAGCCATTGATTCAAGCAACCAAGTTGAAAGTAGTTCGAACGTGGATGAGAAGATCGTCTATACATCAATGCATAAGGAGGTGAATCTGAGTAGCCTTCAGCAACAGGAAGAGAAATAAATGACCAAACTCTTCCATATAAAGAGAGAGGTCAAGAAGACAAGTATTGATGCTCTGTTTGACTTAGGATCACAGGAAAATTTCATTGCAATAGAGCTGGTCAAGAAGTTGGGGTTGGAAGTTCATGATCATCCAAACCCATATCCACTGGGATGGGTAAATAAGAATGCAGATCTGAAGGTGTCAAAACAATGCAAAATTAGATTTGCTATCAATGCTGATTTTCTTGATGTAGTAGATCTGGATGTGGTTACCTTTGATGTATGTGTCATGTTTGAGAGTCCATACATGTACATGCATGACGCAATATTCATGAGGAGAACTAACCAATACCAACTCATCAAGGATGGAAAACTGTTCATCATCAACACGCACGAAAGAAAGTAAAAAATTTCACTGGTAAGTGCCAACCAAGCCAATAAATTGATTAGTTCTAGCAAGAAATATGTTTTATTGTTTTTAAGAGAAATACAATTTAAAGAGGAGTCAATAAGAGGCAAGGCATCCTTGGAGGGCTGTACTAAGAAACATAAAAACAATTGGAGGAGTTGTTACAGGCATATAAGGATGTGTTTCGAGAGCCTAAAGGGCTACCACCTAAGAGAGAAGTGGAGCATGAGATCCAGCTATTTCCAGACTCCCCATTGCTAAATATTGGGTTGTATAGGCACATTAGAGGAATTTTGAGGTCTAAAATGGGCCTCATAAGGAAATTATAAAATAATAGTGGAAATAATAAAATAAGATTAGATTACATTATCAAAATTTAGAGGAAAAAAAAAAAAAAAACTACTTTTTCAACTTATATCCCTATGGTTTACTCAAATTTCAAGTGGGAACACTCATTTGATGCAAAATTTGATTCCTCATCTAAGGAGTACCTATGTTGCATACTTTCAATGGACCCTGCTACACAAAAAATGAGAAATACATGAAAAACGTGATTGCAATCATGTGTTTTCATGTATTTCCCATTTTTCATGAAGCAGGGTCCAACAAAAGTATGTAACATAGGTACTGTTTGGATGAGGAATTAATTTTTTCATCCAACGAGTACTCCCATTTGAAATTTGAGTAAAACTTTAGGGAGATAAGTTGAAAATACGAGTTTCAAAGTAGTTTTAGTATTTTATTATTTTTTAATATTTTCACTTTTTTACTCCAAAAATGGTGAATCATCCCCATGGTTGACATCATAATGTTGAATCCTATTAGTTATTATAAATTTTATTCTGGTTGTAGATTTTTCTTAGGAGGCCCATTTTAGGCCTCAAAATTCCTCTAATGGCCTGTTATAGAAGCAAGTGAGGTGAAGAAACAGTTGTAGCAGCTGTTGGAATAGGTTTCATTCGACCGAGTACATCACCATGTGGGTCACCCCTCATCATTGTGCCAAAGAAGGGTGGGACTTGGTGGATGTGTATATATTACAGGGCGTTGAATAAAATCATGCTCAAGAACAAATACCCCTTGCCTAGGATAGATGATCTACTAGACTAGTTGTAGCAAGCAATGTATTTCACCAAGTTGGACTTGAAGTCTAGATATCACTAGGTTCAATTCAAAGAAGAAGATACAAGGAAGACCACCTTCAAAACTAGGAAAGGTTTGTATGAGTGGTTAGTTATGCCATTTCGCCTATGTAATGCACCAGATACGTTTATGAGATTAATGAATGATATACTGTGCCCTTTTATAGATTCATTTGTTATTATCTATTTGGATGATATAATATAGTGCTATTGGGGAGGAGAATATTTCACATTTGACACAGGTGCTAGAAACATTGAAGAAGCACCAACATCTAGTAAATCTCAAGAAGTGTGAGTTTGCGCAACAACCTTTGGTGTATATGATGTCTGTGATTGGTGGAGGAGAGTTGAAGATAGATCCTTCCAAGATGGAGGCCATCATGAAATGGCCGGTACCTACTAATGTTTATGAGGTCAGGAGTTTCATTTGGGCAACAAAGTACCTGAGGAAATTCATAGCCTCATTTTAAGTGGCAGCAACACTGCTCCATGCCATAATTAAAAGTGGCAAGAGTTTCTAGTGGGGAAAAGGTTAGTAGAAGGCTTTTGAGGACCTAAATAAGAAGATCAGTCAAGCACCAGTTCTGGAATTACCAAACTTGTAGCGGCCCTTTGAAGTGGATACAAATGCAAGTGGGTATGCTATGGGAGTTGTCTTGATGCAAGGAGGAAGGCTCATTTTCTACCATTATGCAGTATTTCATGGGGCAGTTCTTAATTACCCTACCTACAATAAGGAGCTCTATGCCATGGTGCAAGATGTGAAGTAGTGGAAGCACTATATGATGGGAAAGGAGACAATAATCCACACAGATCACCAATCATTACAGTACTTGCAGGCCTAGAGTAAGCTACAACAGACTAGGCATTACAAGTGGATGGGGTTTTTACAATAGTTTCATTTGGTGATCAAGTATAAGAAGGGAAACACAAACAAGTTGGTCGATATGCTTTCAATGCCATCCACATCAAATAGTACAACTTTGGGGACTCTTATGCACATGGAGTCATTCTCCCATGATGCATACAGAGAGGCATATTCGGAAGATGATGACTTCAATTAGGTGTATTAGAGGTTGTAGAGTCAAATTCATGTGCACGATGGTGACAACACCGTTGACCACCATCTCTATGATGAGTTACTCTACATGCTGGATAAGATATGTGTTCCTAAAGGTGATCATTGACAACTGATCAGAGAGGATCACACCTCCAAGGTTATAGGGCACTTTGGTGTAGGGAAGATCGTGGCTAACTTGTAGAGGTATGTGTATTGGCCCAAGATGCAAGAGCATGTAGCTAGACTCATAAGAGGATGCATGCTTTGTTGTAACAACAAGCCTAGCAATAGGAAACAAGGTCTATATCATACCTTACCTATACCTACTCGTCTTTGGGAAAGCATTTCCATGGACTTTGTGGGAGGTTTATCGAAAACCAGGAAGGGACATGACTACTTGTTCATGGAAGTTGACAGTTCAATAAGATGTATGTTTTGATGCCCTATAAAAATACCATCAGAAAACAAGAAGCAAAAACATTGTTCTTTGAACATGTTTGGGTACATTTTGGGATACCAAGGAGCATCATTTCAGATATGGACATAAGATTTCTCAGTGCATTCTAAATTACACTGTGGGAGAATATAGACACAAAGTTGAAGATATGTACAACATTCTATCCACAGATAAAATGGAAGACTCAAGTAGTCAACAAGACTTTGGTGCAACTTCTGAGGGGATACAACTAGAAGCATCCAAAGATCTGGGATGAAAATATGGTATATATACAACATTCTTATAACATAGAAGTCCACACTTCTACATGAAAGTCACCAATTGAGACCTGTTTTGGATATTTTCCACCTTCACCTTTGGATATTGCATATGGGAAGCAAGGAGGAGTGAGGGAAGATCTTGCAAGAGATGCTTTTAGGGCTGAAAAATCTATAGAGAAGATCAGGCAGATCCATCTACAGGTGCAAGAAACAATGCAGAAGTCACAAGAGAAGTATAAGGCCAGACATGATCAACATGGAACATATAAGTCATTCAAGGTGGGAGACATAGTATGGTTACAGTTGAACAAGGAGAGTTTGTAGGGTCCTAGTAATAAAAGCAAGGCTATAAGGTATAGTCCTTTTGAGATACTAGAAAAGTTTGGGGATAATGCCTATCGACTCAATTTACTACCATATATGTGCATTTATTTAGTTGTGAATGTAGAGAATTTGAAACTCTATGAGCCTTCCATGCAAGATAAGGAAGAGGAACATGTCCTACCTTATGTGGAGGATTTGGCACCAGAAGCTTAGCTAGAGTTGACAAAAGATATAGTTTTGCAGAAGAGGTCCATAACTATAATATAGGGACAACATGACCTTTGGCAGATTGGGTTGAAGGGACAAATTCCAAGCAATGCTAAATGGTACACCAGAGAGAAGGTGGAGGAAAAATTTCCACACCTCATTCAGTAAAATATTTTGGAGACCAAAAGCCTCCTAAAATGGAGAAGTTTGATCAAAATTGGATCATTCTATTTTTTTCATCCATATCAATGCATTTGAAGTGGAAAAAGTGGATAAATCAACTCATTGGACCATTCTTAACGATGAGACCTAGTTTGGCGAAATGGGGTTTGAAACCTTCCGGGATCATTTTGAGGCATCAAATGATGTGTTTTGGGGGTAAAATTTTACCACTCTAACACCACACGTTTTCATGCTATTATACACACATAGGCCTTTCCAACAATGCAAGAAGCACGTCAATTAGAGTCCGTATGCAAAAGTTATGCCATTCAGAAGTTGACCTTCTTGTTTTCACACCTATAGTTTGGGAGGATGCCGTGTCAACCCCCATTATTTATGGAATAGGGGCTAGCGACTTGATTATGATGTAAAATAATATAGAAGAGTCTATTTTGTAACTTCAGTTAAGAGTTGATGTAGTCAAACTTAGCCACTAGTAGGATATTAGGTTGTGTTATAACCAGGCCATTAGGAGGAAGAGGCATTCCATTATTTCAAGAGCATTTTGTTCCATAGATGAGGAAAGCTAGCTAGGATAGATAGGAGGTAGAGCACATAGAGAATATCTGTGCACTATAGCATCCCATGGACCACATTCATTATTTCTTTGTACCTACAACCATATTTCTAGACAAAGAAAGAGAGCGAAGTGACCTCAACTTTCGGCTGGGTTTTCTCTCGAAAGAGTTTCGTAGAGAGCATATATTATGTCTTATGTGGGTGTGGGAATATTTTTTCATTCTCTACTTTTCTGCATAATTTTCATTCGTATGCATGCACTAATTACAGTAAAATCTATAGATATAGAAGTTAAATAAAGACGTAATAGTGTATATTTTTTAGAGTTTTAATATAATATTATTAGATCTGTTTTGACGAACTGTCCAGTGGAATATCCACTATAGTTTACGTATCAGCCATCGGCGTAGCCAATGTAAGTTTGAGGGAGCATCAACATCTGCAAATCAAGTGTAACAGAAGATAAGTAGGGCAAGTAGAAGGAGTTTGCAAAAGTAAAATTTCCACACAAAACATATGATACAACAACATACAATGTACCCCTACAGTGAATCAGGCACATTAATTTTTAAGGTAAATCCCATTTCTAGGCTTACCTAAAGGAATACCATCATAGCCAATTTTCCAATAAGCACCCTTTGCAAGTGCAAATTTTATTCTATAGGGAACATGCCACATAGGTTCGAACTTACTGACTCCTAACTTATCATGTTCTTGAGCGTAAACTAAGACCAAGTCACCTTGTGAATACTTGCAAGGGTTTACATTTTGATCAAATTGTGGCTTGACTCATTTTTATGAGTCTTGTTAGCCAATGCAACATCACATTGAATCTCATAGAAACATGCTAAGTATAAAAAATGTTCTTCCTCTGTAGAAGTAGTAGGTAATAGTTTGATTGCTAGTTTCAATGAAGAGGTTTCACATTCAATGGGTAAGATTGCCTCCAGACTGTAAACCAGCTAGAAGGGTGTAAATCCATTTGTTGTTTTTTCTGAGGTGTGATATGGCCACAAAGCTGAGAAAATCATTAAATGCCAATTTCATTTATGAATACCTATTATTCGTTGAAGCATAGTGGTCAAAAATTTGTTCACAACTTCTACTTGGCCATTTTATTGTGGGTAATATGGAGTTGAGTTATTGTGACACAATCCCAACTTTGTAGTAAGTTCAGTCATCACACAATTTCGAAAATGATTGCCATGGTCCGTGCTGATGAATTGTGGAACCCCAAACCTTGCAATCACATGATTGAATATGAAAAGAGCAGAGGTTTCGCCATCATCCTTATATGTAGGCATCACCTCGGTCCATTTTGTAAAATAATACACAACTAGGATAATATACCCATGCCCCTGACCGAGTGAGGGTTACATGTAATGAAATCAATGCCCCATTTCGCAAAGAGACCGACGATGATAATTGGGTGAAGAGGAGTAGGAGGTGCACACTTTTACGATGATAGATATGACAATTATGACATTTATGGACTATAATGATGCAATCTTTGAACATGGAAGGCCAAAAATATCGAGCGCGCAAGATTTTTTGGGCAGTGGCAAACCCGAACATATGAATGACACATGCTCTAGAGTGATAGTCATTTAATGAATTTTCAGCTTCATCATGTGTCAAGCATCATCTAAAAACATAATCAATACGACAACAATAAATTGTATCGCCAACAATAGTATATTGTTGAGATTGGTACCGAATGCGAAGATGATCAGTTCACGATAATTTGGGCCGAAAGGTCTGAGTTTGAAGATAAATAATAATATCTCCATACCAAGGGTCTAATGTACTGATGAGAAAGAGTGATTCATCTGGAAGATAATATTTTGCCACAATTTTTGTTTCAGAATAAGGAAAGTAACAAATCAACTCAACAAACACTAATAATTTATTTGACTTGGATTTCACAAATTCTAAGTCAAATTTCTAAAGGATAAAAATCCATTTGGAATATTTTCCCCCAAGCAATTGTCTAGTAAGAATGTAAACCATAGGGTTGAAATCTGAGACCACCGTTGTTTTACACAAAATAATATAGTGAAAAAATCTTTGGACAACTTCTTCACATGTGCATCTTTAATCTCAGTTTTGGTAAGATTCCTACTTAAATAATAAATCACATATTCATTGTTTAATTCATCCTCTTGAACTAATACCATAGCAATGGTAACATTAGATGCACATAAATACAAAAAGTAATCTTGGTGGTAATCAGGCATATGTAATAAAGGTGCATGAGTCAACACAAGTTTAAGTGCATCGAAATCTTTTTGAATAGTTCCATCCCATACAGAGGAGATGTTTTTTTTCAAAAGTCAAGTAAAACCTTTAGTTAGTTCTACATAATTCAGAATGAATCGATGAAAAATTTTGGTTTCCCTTGCAAACTTTGGAGTTCACGTAAATTGGAAGGATGAGGCAAATTCTAAATAACATCTACCTTAAGGGGGTCAACACGAATGCCTTATTTTAAAATGATAAATACCAGTAAACGAGAAGATTTTACACAAACGACACATTTGTGAGGATTTAGGCGTATATTGTAATGCTGACATCTGATAAATATTGCTTGTAGACACATTGGATGATATTCACGTTTCAATGAATGGGATGGTAGATCATCTAAATACGATTGTAAAATATTCTTAATGTCATGAAAGGCGTAAGACATAGCCCGTTGAAAGGTGGTACCAATATTCTTCAGTCCAAATGGAAGTTTTTGATAAGAGAAAGTTCCCCATGGGAAAATGAATGTAGTTTTATATTGATCCACAGGAGCATGTTAATTTGATTGTATCCAGAAAATTCGTCCATAAAAGAAAAAATCTCATTGCTAAAACAATCATCAATTACTTGATTGATATAGGGAGTAGTATCGTTGTATTGAGGACAAGCTTTATTAACATCTCTATAATTCATGCATAGTCTAATTGTCCTTTTCTTCTTGTTAACATGAATGATGTTAGAATCTCAATCAATTAATGGAACATGATAGATATATCCCGGTTTTAGAATTTTTTCAACTTCAGCTTTGATAGTGGCAACTTTTCTATGATGCACTCGATGAAATCTCTATCTAATAGGATTAACGTTCGAGTAGGCCTTAATTTCATGAATTTCATTACTCAATTTCATTCATGGAATTTCCTCAAAAGGATAGGTAAAAATGTCACAAAATTCTTGGAATAGGGCCTTGTAAGTCTGAATTTAATCAAGTGAATATGAGGCACCTATGTGAAGGTTCTCTGCAATTCTGGGTTTCATTGAGATATTAAGCGGAATTGTCATATATATATTTTCTAAACTCTTTTTTCAGATTTAGATTCAAGAATCGATATAGGAAATTCAGGGTCATCTACGATCTCAGGTGAAAACATTGTGGAAAAGCTATTCTCAATCTTCTCAAATATTGCAAAGAAAAGAGGAAAGAGGATGATAGTTGTCCCAAGACATTTCATCTAAAGTCATAAATTCCATGATACTTTCATCTTTTGGAAACATGTTATCAGAAGGACTAGGAAATGGTATTGGTTCCAACTAAGAGGATTGTGAATACTCATCAATGATCACATTCACTCTATCATTTTCAATGAGGAGTGGTTCTGAAAATGATTGAACGACCTGATAAGCTAGTTCCAATGGGCTTAGAGGCATTTAGTCGCCATATGTGGTCAAATCACATTTTGAAGGCACAATCCAAGGATCATATGATTTTGAAGTGCTTGATGAGATCATACTGAACTGGGAAACATTAGAATAAGTGTTGGGTGGGGGAGTAAAAAATTTCCCATCAATGATGAATCCTTAAGCAAACTGACACCAATATCCTCATAAGGAGTAATCATTTTCCCCACAAAGGGTACACTACCAGTAGAGTTAAGATCAAAAGTATAATAAGATAGTTGGTCCACTTTCACTATCCTTCCTTGATTAGGAAATAATATCATTCGAAAAAGTGATGAGACCACTGAAGAAATTGCATAAGTCCAACTTCGACTCAACAAAATATTGTAATCAAGTTGAGAATCAACAAATTCTACGTTGAACGCAACTATTTTACCTTATAATTCTATTGGCAGGTCATTCAAAATACCATAAGGTAGAAATCCTCTTCCATCAAGGGATTTGAGAGTGATAGGTGATTGATTGATACTTGGAGAACCCAAATATTTCCATCAAACAATAGACATAATACACGTAGAGCCTCCCTCGTCAATTATTGTACAAAATACTCTTCTGGGTTTAGCAAAAAATGGTATTTGAAATGCCAGTTTATGCGGGAGTCTAGGTATATGAGTTTCAAGATAAAAGACTATGAGATTAGAGTCCTGAGGATCAATTTCTCTTATAGCTGAAAATAGTAATTTCCTTTGTACTGAACATGTTTGTAGCACTTCAAGAGCCAGCATTATGAAAGGAGACTGAGCTAGGTCTTCAACAATGTTGTAATTCTAAGTCACTCTGGCATATGGATTAAAATACAAATTTCGAACAACACCTTTGGGTGGCAGACATATTACCATGTCAGAATTTGGTTTATTTATCTATAAATGTTCAGAAAGATGTGGATTCAATATAAAAGGTTTACCAGATTGACTAGCATCATTTCCATTTACAAGAGTTTTAGTTCCATAATATTTATATCTAGTTCCAAAAGAAAGTTGTGAAGACAACATCATGATATTTGTTGATGCAGATGAAGAGGATGGATAATTAGAAACCATTTTAATGTCTTGAGAAGGGAAAGGATCTTTCAAAGTAGTAGGTGTGGGAGAACCTTTGAGGAATTTGCTAACCTCTGCATGATGTGGGCATTCCTTAGTATAATGATCTTCATTACAAATGAAACAAGGATAACGAGGTTTTTTCTTCGCTTCAAATTGTCAATTTTTTGTTGGTCTCTCATTTTGAGGGGCATTTTGTTTTTATTTTGCTTTTTTTCTTACTTCTAGTTTGCTGAGCCTTTCTAGTAGATGATTCTACTACATTAATTTTGGAAGTAATTTCTGTTAAGAAATTTACTGCATAACATAAATAATTACCGAGAGGAATATATATAAGAAAATAACCAGCAACAACCATAAACACATAAACACAAATGTTTATCCGGGAAAACCCCAAATCCGGGGAAAAACCCAACCTAATAAGATCTCATTAGCATTGGAAAAAACCCTAGCCAATCCGACCAAGTGAGCCTTCACCGCTCACCTCCAGGTCTTGCATTACCATGAAGTCCTTCCAGCCTTTATAAGCTCCATTACATATAATACCACGGGCATAATACTATGGGTGCACAATACCATGTGCCCCAAAACCATCACTGTTTAACCTGATCAACTTTGACTATATCCTGAGTCAAGTTTACCTAACTATTCCCCCCTTAAACTTGACTTGGGGTTCCTTGACTAACTCCAGCCAAACCTGCTAAGTGAGACAATCCCGCTCACTCTAGCTCTTACCCCCTTCAAAGCTTTTACCCGGGGTATTGTTAACCCGACATGCCCCTATCACTTAGGTCTAACCTAGACTTTACCGGTGATCATCGAGGGGTACACATGCCTCACCAGGTCTTACAGTGGTATGCCCATTTACATGCAATAATTTTGACTTCATTAATTTTTTTTTTGTTTATTGCTGTTGCGATTCTGATCCATCCTCTCTCAATTTGATTTGCTCAAAAACTTCTATCAAACCACTCCAACTATGAGCCCAACGAGAACCTCGCAGATTCCAATGCCAGTGGCCTCACGTAGCAGAAAACAAACAATTTTCGAAGCTGCATGAACAATTTTCTTCTGCTGACCTTTTTTTTTTAAATAGCCGCATGAATCTCGAACAATTCATCAGCATGTTCCAAACCGGTAAATATTTCAAATGCACTGCGATCCTTGGCAGTTACAGCACTATCTTTCGCACATTCTCCTCGAGGTTCTTCTGCATACGATTGTTCCACCATTATTTTCAGACCCAGATCTGTAAAAAGGCTGCATTGATCTCATTAGGCACTATAAACCCCTGGCATAAAAAAATTCCTTTGAAGCCAATATCTGGCTCTGATACCAATTGTTAAGAAATTTACTGCATAACATAAATAATTACCGAGAGGAATATATATAAGAAAATAACCAACAACAACCATAAACACATAAACACAAATGTTTATCCAAGAAAACCCCAAATCTGGGGAAAAACCCAACCTAATAAGATCTCATTAGCATTGGCCAAAACCTTGGCCAATCCGACCAAGTGAGCCTTCACTGCTCACCTCTAGGTCTTGCATTACCATGAATACTATGGGTGCACAATACCATGTGCCCCAAAACCATCACTGTTTAACCTGATCAACTTTGACTATATCCTGAGTCAAGTTTACCAAACATTTTAGGAGAAATGTTTTCACTAGGTGAATTTTGTGTGGCCACAATTTGAGTATTCTTAGAATTGTTCTTAGATGATTTACCATTTAAATTTAACTATTGGCTGATCGAACTAGTTACACCACCAACGGTGTGATATCCTGTAGGAGTTGACACTTGTTGATTTGAATTAGATGGGTGAAGTAAATTTGGAATCTTTTTGTACAAAGTACTAGATTGTGAATAAAAAAGGTATAAGTATTAGACACGAGCTATAACCCACTCATCTATTACAATGCCTCCTTTAGAAACACCTTCTATTATATCAGGAAGTAAATATTTAGTGAACCATTAAGCTAATAGTTGGTATAGAATATAAACTTTGACTAAACAACATTTACATCTCCATTCATGTATGTGATCTAAAATGTAGGTAGAATCATATTGTTTTAACGAAGTCAAAAGTTTGGTACTAGTATCATATCGAATGGGTAACTAAAAATGAGTTAAAATGTTGTTTCCAAGGAATTGAAATTGTGGAAAGAGGCACGTGGTAACCCAATGTACCATTTTGCTGCTGAACCTGTTATAATTCATTGGAAAAGTCGTAATATGATGGAATCATCATTCAATGAATTTGAAGAACACCATTGGTGATATGCCATGAAATGATTTGATGGATCTTTTCTTGATTAACCTTCAAATTTCGATATATCGTTTGGCAATTTAGTAGGAATCACTGCCCAAAAAGGATAATAATAAATGGGATCATTTGTGAGTTGGGATAAATCTAGGAAATCTAATGTTTCTGTGAAAGGTAACTATCAGTGAAAGTCTTGCTGAGGATATTGATACCCTTGAGGATCATTAGGGAAATTTTGAGGTCTAAAATGGGCCTCCTAAGGAAACTATAAATAATAGTGGAAATGATAAAATAAGATTAGATTACATCATCAAAATTTAGATGGAAAAAAGAAAAAAATATTTTTTAAACTCATATTTTCAACTTATCTCCCTATGGTTTTACTCAAATTTCGAGTGGAAGCACTCGTTGGATGAAAAATTTGATTCCTCATCCAAGGAGTAACCATATTCATAATTTTGATGGACCTTGCTACACAAAAAATGAGAAATACATGAAAAACATGATTGCAATCACATCTTTTCATGTATATCTCATTTTTCATGTAGCAGGGTCCATTGAAAGTATGAAACATGGGTACTCCTTGCATGAGGAATTAACTTTTGCATCGAACAAGTAATCCCTCTCGAAACTTGAGTAAAACCTTAGGGAGATAAATTGAAAATACGAGTTGAAAAAGTAGTTTTATTATTTTTAAATCTTTTTACTTTTTTACTACAAAAATGGTGAATCACCCCCCATGGTTGACATCATCATCTTGAATCCTATTGGTTCTTATAAAGTGTATTTTGGTTGTACATTTTTATTAGGAGGCCCATTTTAGATGTGATCTGAAAATCACCCTTCAGTGACCTCAGTTAATTAATTAATGAATGAAGGTATTACAGACTCGTGCTGGTGTGTGTCTATGTTATTTTAGGCAACAGATCGATCAGATTGCAAAATACACAGACACTGGAAAATGGAAAACAGCACAAGAAACACAGTAAGCAAATACAAGAACACAACAATTAATAGGGAGTTCACCCTATCCTCCAGGGCTAGGTCTTTGGTCTAGCCCTCAGTGATGGCCTTCTTTTATTGTGTCTTTAAACTAGAGAATTACAATGAGGAGCTCAATTTGAGTCTCTTGAAACATGATTGCTAGGTAGGGTGGTTCTTGGATTCCCCAAGCCACTAGAGTACACAAACTCTTTTCCTTACTAGCTCTTGACCTCTTTGGTCTTTAATGGGAGGAGCTCAATGTGGTGCTCAGTTCTCGATAGATCCTCTCAGGGATTGCTCGATGCTGCCTTATGCTGGAGGTTAGCTCGGCTCTCTATCTTTTCTGCTCGTTGCTTCACTGTCTTTTTGTTCTCTCTGTCTTCATCCTTTTCTTTCTCTTCTCCGTCGTCAGTGTCCTCTGTTCTATCTGTTCATGGCTTTAAAGCCAATCGATCTCATGATTGCTCACTTCCCCTTCTACCTTCGTCAGATCGCCTGCTGCTCCTCACTTGGAGTTTCCTGTCTCGGCGTCATCATCAATGGCTCACAGGGAGTGGCCACTTGTCCTCCTACAAACAGCGCCAACTCTTCCTCATCAGTTTGATTTTTTGGTTACATCATGAAATGAGTCATCTTCCATCTCAACGGTTAAATCGGACCTCAAATCCTTATAGATCGCGGCTTGATCCCCTGTCAAATCCGGTTCTTTCATCGGGCGCATTCCTAGCCATTAGATCTGGAGCCTCTAGATCTGACGCCATTCGCACATTTCGTGCGATTGACTTGCTCGACTGTTAGCATGTGATGAGTGTTGGTTTTCTCTCTCCTCCACCTGCCATGCATCAGGTGCTGAGTGGAATCGCTCGGTTTTCTCCAAATCTGCTTAGCGCCCAAGGTTGCCCCTGATATACACCACCAATTTTGGAGTGCGGTCCCCACCTTTAACCTTTAGCGCTTTCCCCACGGTTTTCCTGGCTTCCATGTGACTGAGCGCTTCGGGGCTTTCCTTCTTGAGGGATTTTGCCCAATGATGTGTGATTAGCACTAAGCGCTAATCGCGCATCAAAAACAACCTCCTTTTCCCGATTCGGGCTTCCCAGGTGCTTGTTTCATCTCCTACGTAGTCTCCATGGGCCTCAGTCAACACGCTTTGGCCGAGGTCCTCATCGTTCCTCGCTGGCTGCTAACTGCCACTATTTAGAGCTCTTCCTGATAGCTCTGTGCTTCTTGAATTCGAAGTTTTTGTCCTGATTTGATACAGTCATGGCATCTTGATTATTTTTCATGGATCCAATTTAGATCATGACCTTCCCACTAAAAAAGCTTTTGGACCACCAAAAGTTGGTTTTCAAGCATCGACTAAGTGAGGGTACAATTGTCTCACTTGTTCAATCTCTATCCACTTTGCACTGCTTAGCTTTGAACCCTTGAGTCTAATTCTGAGGTACTTAACATCTCCCCTGCGCATCGTCCTCACCTTCCTATCCAAAACTGTGTCTTCCTGCAATTCATTAAGATATTCGGGTAGCAGGTCATCAATAGAAGGCAATTGACTTTACTCTTCGGGATCCTCAATTAGAGAGGGTTTAAACAATCTCAAGCAATCTACATTTACGACTAAGTAGATGTGCATGTAAGCTGGTAGATCAAGGCAAAAAGCATTCTCACCAATCTTCTCAAGTGCCTTGAAGGGTCCATACCTGATAGGCTTTAGCTTCTTACCTTCACCTTGCATCCTATCCTTGCTGATATACAGCCAGACTTGGTCACCAACTTGGAAACTATGCTTCATCCAATGCTTGTCATGCCTTGCCTTATATTTGGCTTGGCTCTTTTCCAACTGTTCCTGTACTACCTGGTGGATATCTTGGATTTGTTCAATGAACCTAGTTTCCCTGTCCACATCACTGTGTCCCTCAACTGTGGTATCTTTACCAAAGACAAAATCCAAAGGAGACCTTGGTGTGAAACCAAAACAGGTCTCAAAAGGAGATCTCTGTGTAGAAGAGTGTTTTGCTCTGAAGTATGTTGCACATAACACAAATGTTCATCCCAAAGCTTAGGATGTTTGCTGCAATATCCTATGAGTAACTGGATCACTGTCCTGTTAACTACTTCTATCTGGCCATTAGTTTGTGGATGAAAAGTTGTGCTTTTCTTTAGTTTGGTGTCCATCAGTGCCCACAGACTTGACCAAAACTTCCCCACAAATCGGGTGTCTCGATCAGATACAATGGAAGTGGGTAATCCAAAATGAACCCATACATGCTCAAAGAATAGTTTTGTAGTTTGTTCAACTGTAATCTGTTTATTACAAGGTATTAAAATACACATTTTTCTGAACCTATTCACAACAACATATAGATAATCATGACCTTTCCTAGATTTAGGCAGTCCTCCAACAAAATCCATGGAAACACTTTCTCAAGGGTGAGAAGGAACTGGTAATGGAATGTACAAGCCCAGTTTTCTATTGTTGGGTTTGCCTTTAGCACACATAGTATATCCTCTTACATATCTAGAAACAGTCTTGTTCATTTTTGGCCAATAACAAAATCTTTGCAGCTGTGCAACTGTTTTACTTACCCCAAAGTGACCCGATATCAAAGAAGTGTCTGCTTCTCTAATTATCTTTACTCTTTCAATTTGTGGAATGCATAACTTCCCACAATGGTATAAGAGTTAGCCCTTTATACGATAATCCAATTCTTCTACACTTTTGCCTTGACTTAAAGTTGCATATACATCTTTAAAGTCTATATCTTGAGCATATTGTTCAATGTAGCTTTCATGTAGCACATAATTATGCTTAAGTATAGTA